>OZ005650.1:44863582-45058582 GCA_963930645.1 Salticus scenicus
CTTCGATATTGAGTTCTCATCTCATTTACATGTTTTAAAGTTTTCTGAGTGCAATAGGTGGTTTTGGTAATTAGTAAATGTGTACGTGTGCGTGTGTGAGGAAAATTTCTGAGCATCATGTCTCCAAAACTAATTAAGATAGAACGACAGAATTAAAATTTTATAAATTTCAAAATTAAAACAGATCTAATGCATAGACATTTTTTCAAACTTTTGGTGAAAATTGAAAAATTTATGAGACCGTAGTAGTATATCTCAAAAACAGCTTAAAGATTTTCTTCAAAGTTTGTGACGAACGATTTGTCGTCGCCATGCTCATTTAACTTTTGCTTGATGCTGAAACTTGATTGCTTAATTAAATATTGAAGTAATTTAATAAAGTGAGCACGAGACTTAAATTATGAAGTAATGACAGAGTCAGATTTATAAAATAAATGGGCTTTTATTTGAGCTTAATAGAAAGGTGGGCGTTGGACTATAATTATATTTAATAACTTATAACTTAAGATGGGCAGCCATACTAACTATTCCAACTTTAAATAGGTAACCACAATTACTCTCAACTCCTTTATTTAAATTTATTAACCCTCAATGCTTAGTGATCTTTCGTATGTGGGAGGATTCCCTGATACCACGATACTACTCGACTTACTATCTTCAACTATATCCGCTATCAACTAACTTCGTTTCATCTCGGCTACCTCTCAACTAACTTACTCTCTTACTCTCCTTTCCACTGACCCCCCAAAGCAACCTATTAGCATAATGTCGATTACAATTTTAGTTTAGGATGAGAACTAACTCTATTACTCAACTGGATTCTAAATTCTTCACATTCATGTTTTACTCGTAAAGTGCGAATTTTAATTGTAGCTAACTTTGCTATACCTCACAAGTTACTATATAAACAGCTTTTTAGATGTCATTTTGTATGTATTTATTTGTTGGTTAGTTCAAGAAATTTGATAGACTCCTGCAAAAAAAAAAAAAAAAAAAGTTAATTGTAGGTCACACAAGAGTGCTTCTTTAAAATCAGCTTTACGGATTTTCTTCAAACTCGCTATATTAACTTCCGTTTATATATCCTTTCGTATGAAATTATTGATTTCCTTGGAACAGATGAGCTCACCAAGTTTTGGTGGAAATCGGCAGTGGGACAAAAATTTCGAATCTCAAAAATGGCCCTTATGATTTTGCTCAAAATTGCTACATGAATCTCTTTTTAGATGTCCTTTAGCATCTATTACTTGGTTTCTAGAAGAAAATTGAATAACGTCATGATTAGATTGTTCAGTTGTAAATGTCGTAAAGGAAGTGCTACATGAAACGACCCTAACGTATTATTTCTTTTTTAAATTCGCTATATGCGCTTTGTTTTGTACGTCTGTTTTGTACGTTTTGTTTTGTACAGGAAAGTTGATATATGTCTAATTTGTTGTACCAACTTTGTCTTAAGTCTACACTATTTCCAAAAATAGTATATAATATGTATCGTAGATGGTATTAGAAGTGGCGTGGTCCTTAGGCACCAGATTTTTTTTTTTTTTTTTTTTTTTTTTTTTTTTTTTTTTTAATTAGAAAGAAGAAAACTCGCAAAATTTATTTTCATACTTTTTTTATTATTTAAAAATGTCCATAAATTATTTTGCATTGTTTAGTCTTTTGCAGTCCTTTGCTTCTTTACAGTGCATTGTCTAAAAACAGCAAGTCTACAAAATATATTTTGTGTATAATAGTTATTTCATGAAAAATCTCACAAAAATCTCTTTATACAATTTTTCTAAGATTACTATTTCTTTCTTTTTCTTACTGAGATTACTATTTCTTACATTTTTTTTCAAGATTACTATTTCTTACTACTTATTCTAACGAAATAAAATCCCATTCAAATCGTAGAAAAACGTAACAGTTTTTTTCAATGGAAGTGTACGTTTCCTGTCGAAAGCCTTTCGAAGACATGTCGTTATTTTAAAATATGATAGTATTTCTTTTGGGGGATTTTGAAAAAGTAACGTCATTCTAACATGTTATACAAAATTATATTGATTTTGAATATCTTTATAAAGATACTACGTCATTTTGATGTATTCACACTTCAATGTCTAAATCGCATGCCTGAAATTTTGACAAAATCGTAACTTTAGAACGTTTTATTAATCGTTTCATCGATTTTTAATTTTGATTTTTTAAAAACTTCTAGTTAGTGGGATGCATACATTATAAGTAGCCTACAGATCAAACTTGAAGTTTCTAGCTGCATTATTACTATAGAAATCATACAAAAATGTTATTTTCCAGAGGGATTTTCCTCACCTCCTATCATTCCGCATGCGTTAGAAATATCAAATTCCCATAGTACTTTAACCCTGTTAATAAGCAGTAATTGTGTCGAGTTTGATTGAAATTGGCTCACTGGTTTGGGTGGGGATGTAAGAGATACATACATACAATGACATTTGTTTTTATAAAAATATACAAAAAAAAAAAATAAATACCCAACAGCCTTCACCCAAATCTTTAGATATAAATGTGCGGAACATTAAAAATTCGCTAAAATAAGTCGTATTTTTGACATATCTATTATTTCAAGTTATAAATTTTAAGATAACTTTCTTAAACACTATGTAATATAGATACTTTTAAATCGAAAAACGATAACTCTACAAATGAAAGTAGCTACCAAGATATATTTACAGTACAAAGAGCCCGCATGAGGCAAGATCAATAAAAAACTCCTTAAATTGTTATTGTTTTTAAAGAAAATAGCTTTTTCAAATAACACGATTCTTTAAATAACACCCACGATTTTTTTTTCTATTATTTAATGAAACTGAATGAAGATAAATACATTGTTCAATAATGTTGAATCTAAACGCTGGCTTTAATCGAATGTAAAAGAAAAATTTTCTATTTATTTATTTATTTATTTCGTTTAGAATTTTTTTATTGGTTACGATAAAAGCTGCATTACATCCCCAAACTACCCGAGTCTACTAGTAATTCTATTTAAATGTAATTGGATACGACGTGAGAGATAGACGAGTATCCAATTAAAAGAATAAAGAAGTTTTTTTGTGTAGTCCCTCAATTTAAAATGCAGAGTAAAACAAGGTTAAATTAGATTGTAAAATTGTTTTTAGTTGATCTACGGCATGCAGTAAATCTAGTTTCGTGTATAACATTTTTAAGGTTATTTCTTTAGAAATAAGGCTATGAAGATGCTTTTTTTTAGACCCATTATAGTTGATATAAAATATAAAAGGACGTCACTTCACGAGGGCTACAAAACCGCAATCTATTATACGAATATTATCTTTGAAATAAAGAATAAGATATAAAAATAATTTTTGCGTACTTTTTTCCCGTGCTTTATTAAAAACAAAATATTTTTTTAAGGTATCAATATAGAGGCAAAATGCTTTAAAAACTAAACTATGCAGAAAAATCGTACAGCTAGAACATGTTTATAAATTATGCAAAAATTTTACATCACTGTTTTCAATATTATCTGTATAAGATGTATGTTTCTTTCAAATTTTATAATTTTGGAAAAAAAAAAAAAAAAACTGTTATACACAACATAGCAACGACAGAATTTTAGCGACTTTAACCAAAATTTAAATAAATGTAATGTAAGTAAACTTAAATGTAAATAACCAAAATGTAAACAAAGTTAGCAACTGAAATGTGGGCCCTCCGTGGCCGAGTGGTTATGTCACCACACTGCTAATCGCCTTCGAGCGTAGGAGAGCAGGTTCGATTTCCGAGCTGGCCCTGGGAGTATTTTCATTTCTTCGTATTGTAATTCTGTCATGTGCTATCTGTAATTATATTATCTGACGAAGATTTACAAGCGGGTTACGAGTCAAGCATACAAATCTGATGTATATATAAAACAAAGAAACAAACTGAAATGTAAATAAAGTTAGCTGTCACATGAACTGTGAAAAATGTCAGTAAGATTATTTGAAATTTTATTGAAGTTCAGATGGTGTTAAATTATGTGAGCTTAGGTATAAGCGAAATCTTATATAATAAATATTGAAGAAATTACATCAAAATCTAGAAAATGTATGTGACAGTTATTCAACTCTTAATTAGAAAGTCACAGCCTTTAAAATTCAAGTCACAGCCTTTAACTTTTTTTTTTTTTTTTTTTTTTTTTTTTTTTAATATTTTAAATTTAGTTTTTCGTAAATCCGTTTTTAAAATTTTTACATGAAACAGTAGCTACACTTTCACAATTTATTAATTTTTTTTTTCTGACAAAGTAATTTATTTATCATCACAAAGATTGTTTTGTTATATGGTAGTATTGGCGTTAAAGCCAAGAAACTATACGAAAGTTTATGAACTGTACGTACTGAGGATACTGTGTGTTTTTATATGGAAGTATGGAAGTAAACTACTAAGAAAATATCAAATTATTTCGTATCTTACATATATATATATATATATTACCAAGTATTTTAGAAACTTATAAATTGCGCATTTTTTTTCTTTTTTTTTTAAATTACAATCTAAACACGAATATGATGAAATAAAATAGCTTCTTACCAATTCTTATATCACAGTAAATATGAAACTCGAGTTAAATTACATTGAGAATAATATATATAAGCGTATGTTTTCTGGTTTGGTGGCTCGGTCGTTTTCTGACCTGAGAACTCAGAAGGTAGGGTGCTACCTTCGGAATTCTCAGGTACCAGGTTCGCGTCTCGGTGTGGGCATGGATGTTTGTGATGTCCGACGTTTACATGATATTGTGTACTTGTTTCTGTAAATTGTTGTTGTATGGATCAATTGAGACAAAAGTATTTGTAATTATAGGTCTGAAAGCTATCAAATAAATATCTAAATGTGTAGCGTATGTTTCATTATTTTACTAATATAAACAATTACTTTTTCACATATCGAATATAAATATTAAAATAAAATTGATATAGGGTAGGTGCTCCAGTGATTGGCATGCTCCAGTAATTGACATCTATCCCGAAATAATTAATAAATAAGAAGAACAATAAAATAATCTATTTTACGTATAAGAATTTTAACATTTTATGTCAAACATTGGAGCATAGGGTGCTAATAACTGGTAAAATGAATAACTAGCAGTGTCAAACACTGGAACATAGGGTGCCAATTACTGAAAAAATGAAAAACTGGCAGTGTCAGTTACTGGAACATTGAGTGGGTGTCAAATAAAAATTCATAAAGATTCATTAAAAGAAAAAAAAATGTTATCAAATGTATATATTTTAACATATATGTGGTTCTGAATGTCTTTCAGACCATATGTACTAACTTAAGATTTCTAAAAATATTTTTTGATGACTAGAACATTCAAAACGTCAGAGATTGCTCTAAAAGTGACAATCACTGCTGCACTTACCCTATTTCCTTTAATTTTGTTCTGCAAACTAAAATCTTCATTATTATAAAATGTGAGTGTTTTTATGGTATCCTTCATGTAATAAAACTTTATTTAAATTAGAAATATAGATCTTACGTAAATAAGTTGTGAAATATTCAATCTTTTCAAATGTACTTTTAACGACCAAACGAGTAGCACCATTAAGCTCTTTAAAACATCAACGGATTGTTATAATTAGACCTTTGGTGTTGAATAGGTTTCTAAATCAAGCAGTAGTGTATTTTTTTCACGAATTTTAAACGTGCTTGAAAGAGTTCTTGTGTAATAAATTTGAAAGGTTTTGGCACGTTTTTATGTCTTAAAGATTGTTTTGTTGGTTACAATGTTAAGGAATTTTCTGTATGTTAAATATATAAAACAACTGTAATATAAAACAAGTTAAAATTGAGACAAAAATTTTATTGACTGGAATGTAAAGATGAAACATATTATTTTCTTCCGCTCCTTCTTGTCTTCTAGACTATGTGGGTTAAGCATC
This sequence comes from Salticus scenicus, assembly GCA_963930645.1. NCBI lineage: Eukaryota > Metazoa > Arthropoda > Arachnida > Araneae > Salticidae > Salticus > Salticus scenicus. Next base: position 44,869,495 of record OZ005650.1, read on the forward strand.
TGCATGATACATGACTAGTCTTCCTTCATCTGTTTCTTCTAATCTTCGAGCAGAATTTATTTGAGTATGATCTTGACTCCTGAATAATCCATATTCGTTACTTTTTTCTTGTCATGTAACCGCTTGCCATTAATCCTCATCACGATACTTATCAAGTCACTTTCAGTTGACATGTAACAGTTCATTTAACAGTTATAGTTTGCTAGAAATGAATTATTTTTCACATAATTAATTTGTAAAACACAACCCTGAAATGGTAACAATAAAAAAAAAAAATGTTTTCATAAGAAAAGAGCTTGTTTTTGTTATGCAGTCAAATAAAATGTTTATATGTAACATGCAAAGGCTTTCGGATACTATATTATAATTTGTAATTATGATTTCTATTTTTTACTACTTATTTTATCGAGATAAATGTTCCAAACAATTGTAGTAAAGATAAACAGTTTTCTGTATAAAAAAATTTACATTTCTCACCTTATAAATTCTGGAAAATGACCCATTTTTTAAGACGTGTTTTAGTTACGTGATTCTAACATGTTAAGTAATGTTACGTGATTCTAACATGTTAATAAGTAATAACTGTTTCAAGTTTCGTTAAAAGTGGAGATTCTGGAGTTTGAGAAGTTGTAAGAATACATGCATACAATAACATTTACTTTTATAAATTCATAGTAGAAAAATATAAATACCCCCCCCCCCTCTCCAAACCTTTAAACATAAATGCACTCAACATTAAAAATTCGCTGAAATAAATCATATTTGTTACATATCTATTATTTTAAATTATAAAGTTTTGGATAATTTCCTTAAACACTATGTAATATAGATTTTTTTAAATAATAATAATAATAATAATAATAAAAAAAACATAACTCTAGAAACTACCAAGATATGTTTATAGTATAAAGAACACGTATGACGCAAGATCAATAAAAAACTCCTTAAATTATTACTGTTTCGAAAGAAGATAGTTTTTTCAAATAACATGATTCTCTAAATAACATCCACGCTCTATTGTATTATTTAATGAAATTGAATGATGATAAATAAATTGTTCAAAAATGAGGAATCTCGCTTTAATCGAATGTAAAAGAAAGGTTTTATATTTATTTATCGTTTAGATTTTTTTTTATTTTTTATTTTTTATTGTTTACGTTAAAAATTTCGTTGCATTCCCAAAATAACAGAGTATATCAGTAATTCTATTTAAATGTAATTGGATACGACGTGAGAGATAGACGAATATCCAATTAAACGAACAAAACAAGTTTTTTGTGTAGTCCCTTAACTTTAAATGCAGAATAAAGCAAGGTTAAATTAGATTGTAAAATTGTTTTTAGTTGATCTACGGCATGCATTAAACGTAGTTTTGTTTTATACTTAAGATTCACTTAGAAATAAAGTTTGTTCTAGTAATATTAACTATACATAAAAAATTTTATTGCGAAGAAAATAATAGTATAAAATTAATTTATTTAACTAGAAACACGCTCACACACAGAAAAAAAAAATATATATATCTGTTTTCTGAGATTTTAATTGAAGACAGAATTTTGTATTTTAACTAAATGTTTTACTCATTTTTATATAAAAAAGTATGACTAATATTTTCCTACATTTAAAATAGGAAAGTCAATTATATGAAAAGAAAAGTATATTTATAACATGTTTTATCAATTCAGAAAATTCATAAGCAATAAGTTTTCAATTATAAATAATAAGTATGCAATAGTTTAAGTATATTATTTCTTAAACGATTGTAATGCGAAAATTTTTTGTAAAAAATGATATTTAAAAAAGCAATTGTAGGATAATAAATAAATAAAATAACCAACACAGAAAGAACTATTGATAGCAAGAAGCCATTTCTTATAGTATTTCGAAATATCTAACCTAAATTCGCAAAGAATATTTAGGTTAAATATTTCGAAACACTTTTCACCAGTAAGTATATGCATAAAGGTAAATTTTGTTCGGAATTTGATAAAAAAGTATCATATAATAAGTGCTACTATTGAAAATGCATTAATATATCGTCAAATTGACGATGCATTAAAATGGAATTTTGTATGCCTTGTCGAGATTATTATTGGTATTAATGTAAAGAAAAAAAAACTGATATAGCAAATTTATTCTCTTTTACAGTTGGCATTGGCTATTAAAGGACAGATATGTACACTTATGGAAAAATTTCTGCAGTGACATTCAGTTTAAGAAATTAGAAAGACCTCCTCTGAAAATATCAAATTTGAAAATATTTTAAAAGTCAAACTGTGAACATTTTCATGAATAAACATATACATTCATTACAAAAAATAGCTTAAAATAATCATAATTAGGAAAACATTAATAGAAGAAAAATTTAGAAATATATTATTGTACCATCACAAGGATCTTCCCAAAAGATATTAGATAAAACTCTGTGTCTACAGCTTATATGCACATCTCTTACGTACTGCGGTACAATTTCTGGGATTCTTTATTATGAGAATAACTTAAATCCTAAATCCATCAAAATTAACGGAAAAGCATGAAAGAAATGAAAACAGCAATAACAAATGTAATACGACCAGTATAAATGGAAAAAATGCAGTTAGATTATTATAGATTTCTATCTATAAACCCCGAAGCATAAAAAGTGGCGTAAAATAGTTCGAAGCTATTCCTTATCGAAGTGAGCATGTTTCTGTATATATATTTTAAATGTCGCATATTAGCTATTGAACGGTTTGACGATATGACCGACTTTTGCTTTGTTTTGAAAGCAAATTATATAAGTACTAGCAAGCTACGCCTGCTTCGCTGGTCACTATTTTTAAATGAATCACTATACTTAATGAATTCTCAAAATTGCATTAATTTTTATCATGCGAAAAAAAGAGATAAATTTCTGATTGGAGAAAACGTCGCACCGGGTTCCAACTACCTTCGGCAGCGCAGGCCATTGTGCGCTGTGCGTGCGCATTTATGTTCGACACTCTTAATGAATCACTATATTACCGTAAGGAAAAAACATAAATGTAAAACGCAAAAAAAATCTTATTTCATCGGTGGAATAATCGGTCTGAGCCCCACTGCATGCGGCAGCGTATACAGGTTTGCGTGTTCCTTTACCTACCGTTCTAATTATTTTACCAATCATTATTCCTTCCTAAATATTTTAGACTTTAAAATATACCCGCAATCGTTCTCTCGGGCTTTTAAACCTAATAATACGCATCGTAATAATTATGTACGAAAATATCCACAATCGATTTATTGGGCCTCAAAACCTAACAACACTAATTTTCAGAGCTCTAACTCATATTTATATATTTTTGCCCCTTCACCCTACCTTATCGTCTGTCCTGCGTTGCTCGTAAACTTGGCAACAGTTCAAGCGGTAGATAGCACCACCTGGTATAGATTGCGCGACTTTTTTATTAAACAGGTACCAATAATTTTTAAAAGTGAGATTTCATATACATAAAAGGAGAATAGAATCCAAGAAACGTTTATATATATCATATATTTAATTCTTTTCATTTTACAAGCAGTACTAACTGCTATATGATATATAGCACTTTAAAAATTATTAGTGACTGTTGAATAAAAAAGTCGCTCAATCTGTACCAGGTGGCGCTGTCTACCGCTTGAACTGTTGCCAAGTTTACGAGCATCGCGACAGGCATCTAGTTTAGGAGGCTATGGTCTAACTCAATTTTTATTTTTTCGCCTCTCCCCCCCACCCTTTCCACCCCTCCTAAACACTTTGCAAATTCGAAAATATCCGCAATCGGTTTGCAAGTATCAAAAACCTCTATGTAACAATTTTGAACGACCTAACTCAATTTTTATTTTTTGCCCCTCCGCCCCCCCTTCCCGACCCTCCGAATAACTTTACAAACTTAAAAATATCCGCTATCGATTTGTAGGCATGAAAAACCTCTATGTACCAATTTTGGACGGTCTATCTCTATTTTTATTTTTTCCCCCTCCACCTCCCCTTTTCTTTCCCTCCTAATAACTTTACAATTTCGAAAATATCCTCATTCGACTTGAAGGCCTCTGAAACCTATCTGTACCAATTTTCAACTGTATTTCTATTTTTTGCCCCATAGCCCCCCCCCTCCCCCTTTCCCGTCCTACCTGGGACGAATTTCTGAAATTCCAGAAATTAGTTTTTCGGTATTTGTGTGAGCTATATTTTAGAACAAAAATCTCACATTATATCTGTTTTTTTGTTTGAGACATACAGGATTATGTGAAGTCATGCTTTACGCATGTATAATCACGTTTTTACCTCTTCCGCCCCTTGAGGACCGAATTTCTAAAATTCCAATAATTGTTTTTTAGATATTTGTGTTAGGTATATTTTGAAGCAAAAATTTTACAGATGTCTTTTTTTTTTTTTTTTTTCAGATATGAAGGATTTTGTGAAATCACGTTTCCCCCCCCCCACCTCCTTTGGGGGTTGAATTTCGCAAAATCGCTTCTTAGGGGGTGCTTACACTATATGGTCTATAATATGACTCATTTTCGAGTCAGTGGCACCAGTAGATTTTGCTGTGCGTTGATGAGTGAGTGAGTCAGTCAGTCAGTGAATGAGTGAGTGGAAGTACTCTTTTATACGTATAGATTAGCTTTGTTTCACCAAAATATGCTTGATTAATTTTTTTTATAATTAAATGCAATCTTTTAAAGTGCTATTTCCTGTTTCTAGATTGAAACATAAAATACTATTTTTTATTTTTATTTATTTATCTATTTATTTTAAATCGTAAATTTTCAAACAATTTTACCTAAAATTAAAAATTGACTATAAATAATGATTATATGCCTACAGTCCTAATATCTCGTAATTCTATCTAAAAATAATGATTTTATAGGGGGAAAATATTAATTATCAAGGTGGACTTTGGCTAGTTCGGAATGATTTTTAGTAGTATTTAATGATATTTATATAATGCGTCAAAACCTTTTAGAATAATATATCCATAATATTAATTATCTATACATCACAGTAAATTATGTTAAATTTTAAAGATAATGAAAATTATTTTCTTCAAAGTTGAAATATTATTGACGGTCTTTACGTATTATTTTCAAAACAACCATATGGCATAATAACATTAATATTAATAATAACAAAAAATAATTGTAAAATGCTATTTCATAATTTAAAGTTAGATTTCTGAATTTTATTATTAATTTTATTATTTATTGTAAATATAAATAATAACAAAAAATAATTGTAAAATGCTATTTCATAAGTTAAAGTTAGATTTCTGAATTTTATTATTAATTTTATTATTCATGGTAAAATGAATTAATTTCAATTCGATCATACATTGAAATTTATTAGGTAGTTTTTATTTGTTTCTTTCAGTATATATTTTACGATAACATGCTCCAGTTACTGATTTAATATTTTAATTACCAACAAAAATATTTAAAGAAGAATTTCTTTGTATTAAACAGAGATCATTTAAAATTTTGTTAAGTGAAAATTTTTTGCAGCACCTAATTAATTTTTTAAATAATTAGTTTGAAGTTTATGATTACTTAATTAAAAAAATAAATGAAATTGTAAAAGTTTTACTTTTTCTTTTTAATATGAAGTTAAACTATTTCATTTTGAAGCGAAAAATTCATAATATATATAGATATATATATTATTTATTTATTTTGTAACAGTTGTTTCAATTTTATATTATGATTTCCTTCTAACACAACTAGTAAAACTGTACATAAACTTGACTTTAAAATGACTGTGTTACCCATAAAAACTTTTTCAATTAAATTTGGTATTTTTTTCATTAATATAGTGATAATTAAAAAAAAAGATACTGAATCTTTAGGAAAAATTAAAAATTAAAATTATTTAAGTCAACACAATTTTGAAAAATATATGTGAGGCATAAAATTTTATTTATAATAATGTACTTTTTTACAATAACTTTGTAAAGATATAGTCTACTAACCTACTGTAGTAAATTATCAGTTTATATATCCAGAGTTTTCTAGTAGCAATGCACATTCGCCATACTACGAATGTACTATAGTTAAACCATATTTCTCGCACCTAGCAATTAGAACGATTCCAATTGCTTGGAGGGGTGCCAAATTGACCGACAGGTTTGGATTTGATAAACTTCCAGTCATTCGGAGTTCCCTTATCGCTATTTTCTCTCAACAACAAGAGTTATCACCCCTATTTTAACATTAAACTCGTCGAGTCAAAACTTGTAAAGAAGCTCCCATGGCCGCAAGAAATGTGATTAAACAATGTGTAATAATGTAATGCATAGTCGGTAACAAAATTATCCGAACACTAGCAAAAATTCTTATATAAAAAAAGTACATTTCATACGGCTTTGTTAAATAAATCCTTATCGAATCGTGTTCTTACACTAAGAACAGGATTCGACAAGGATTTATTTAACAAAACCATATGAAGTGTGCTTTTTTTACATAGGAATTTTTGCTAGTGTTCGGACACTTTTGTTACCGACTGTATAATATGGTAATTATAAAAATAAATATGAAAATTAAATAATGTACAAAAAATACGTTAAAAATACACATTTAATTAATATACTTTTTTGAATTGCATAAAAAATATTAAGGTTATTTTTCATAAAATTAATTACATTAATAGAAAGTAAGGTTCGAAATTTTCTAAAATATCTTATTAATAGTTCATTCTTGTTAAAAATAAAAATGTCCATACAAACATTTAATTATATTTTGTCACGACATCTTACATGACAGAAAATTACATAGCTATGCTAAACATCCACAATAGTCTTCATTTACATACAATTAAATAATGATTGCTAGAGATAAAATATCTCTTACTCAAATGATAACCCAAAACTGAAGAGCATTGTGTAAACGCCTTGTCAATTCAAGAATAATGCCTGATTATTTCCCCGCTAGAGGATATTGATCTAACGGATATATTGTAATAATGATCGGATTATAATCTTAATCTGATCGAAGCTGATGTATTAAATTCTGTCATAGAAATTATAATTATTAATCGAAAGACAGTTGTATGAAATGAAGGTTATTTACAATACATTTTTTGAATAAATATATTAAAATTATAAGCTTAACCATGCAAAATAATATAAAAAATGCGAATATTTAATTATTTAATTTTAATTATTACTTTTTAACTGTTTTATTAAGAGATTTTTTTTTTTTTGATAAATTATTTATGTATATACAACATCCACTACTAAATTTTAAATATTAAGTAGGATTCTGGGATTCCACTGTAGAAAGTTCCAATTTATCGTCCAGGTCCATACCGCTGAAAAAGATGGCCGTTAAAGTAAAACAGACTAATTGATGCTGCATAATATATTTTTATTCTGGAGAGGTTTCATAGGAAATCAACAGTTCTTTAGTAGTTGAAGTACATATAGACCGTAAGTTACGAGAATGCAAAAGGTACAGGTGAGAGAGAGAGCTACGTGATCGTGTGTTATTTAAGCAGCCGTTCGAGAGCGAATTCTGAAGTTCTCAATCTCGCAATCACTATCCAACTGCCAAATCATGCCAAGTTTTCCGAAATAGTGCCAAATTTTACAGCCAAACAGAATCCATTGTCTCTCGATTAAATTAATAGAAATATTTTGAATTTAGAAAGTCCGTTAAAGAATTAACACCAAACACCTATGCCAAACCTCACGCCAAAAGACGTCTGCCTAATAGAGACGGAAAGGTTATGAATTATTGCCACATCCTGTCATCAAAATTATAAATTACCCCTTTGATGATGTTACAACGGAAATTTATTGCTTAATTTAGTTTCTAATAAATAAACTTACGCAATCTAAAAGAATGAAATGCAATATTTATCTATACAACGGTTTCTAGATGAAAATAATATTCTTTATATTTATTTTATTAAATGATTTTGGAGAGATTAGAATTCTGAGAGGCGTCATTTCAAAATATGACTAGCAGAAAAAAATTATTAATTTTAAAGAATACGTTTTTGTTTTCAGCAGATTTATTTAATAGATTAACAGATAAAATATTATTAGAATTAAGATATTTATTTATAGAGAGACAAATGCGATTAAATATAAAAGATAATTTAGAATTTCGTCAGATATTTTATTAGACATTTAATTTATTGAAAATATAGTAAATAATTATTAAATTTATTTGAGAATGCAATTAAAACCGATACATGTGAAGATACTCCTTCACAGTAACCTTTGTCTAATCATTTGTGAAGTAGCCGGGCTGCTTCAGCTGTCTCCATTATGATAAATGTTCAGTTGAGAGTCAATCAGAAAACTTTAGTTCTAAAACATCAACGTTTATTATACTACGATAAGAGGGGCTCTGGGTTTTCAAAGGAACTCACAAGTATTTTAACTTAAATAGTTTAGAACTATTTTAAAGAAATAATGCTCACCACTTGTAGCTTAATGATATCCTCCGATGACTTGATCGAAAACCTTTAGGCAGACGAATAATGCTTTTTGCCTTGAGATAACCTCCTAAGCATAAACTCACACAACGCCTTTAATTCGAAACCAGACATCCACACTTCTTACCACCACAATCGATCAACGCTCGGTCTAATTCCGCACTACTAAGATACATCCTTCGCTACAACACGTTTAATCTGCATATACTACGATATCTGGTAATAACTACTACTCCATACACCACACTTCACGACGCAACTATCACACTACTTAAACTTCTCCCAAATAGACAGCATCATTCACTCTTAATTTACCCAGATACTTCTTTAAAACTAACTATATTCAATCATCTTTCACAATCTGCGTAGACCCTAATTTCCTTTTATCTAACTACGTTCCAATTACTAAACATTTCATGCTTACCTAAAATCACCTCTGCTCGACACCTTCAGATTAGCAACTTCACCTTTAACGTCGCCAAACTATGCTGGATCCAGCTAGAACTTTCCCAATACCAACTCGGCGCTATCACCTACCTCACACATTTCGAAGATTAATCGTTTATCATGTATATAAAATATCAGTTCTCGAAATTATTGGTGGATATTGAATAAAAAAGTATAAAAATCTGGCAACACTGATCCTGCAGTAGAACTCAATTATGATATTTATGCATATTTTGCGAAATTAATCTTTTCATCCGAAATATTAGGACCTTGAATAAGTTTTGGCTGTTTTGTTTGCACTGTTCACACTGTCCTTTTTTTGTATCATTCCTAAGGCTTCCAAACGTTTCGAAACAGTTGAGTCATTTACTTGTAATGATTTTGCAAGTTCAGATAGCATCTGACATGGATCTTCATTACGTAATTCCTCCAATTCTTCGACTTCAAAATTTTTCGGTGCGCCAGTGCATTCTTTATCTTCAAAATCGAAATAATTATTTTCAAAGAGTCGAAACTAATATCTGCATGTCGTTTCTGACAGAGCATGCTCAATGTAAATCAAAGCAAGAATTCTATGTGTTTCAGCTGCAGATTTCATTTGAATAAAATAATGCATAAAAATTCCTCTCAAATATTCCTTACTTGGCACAGAACTCAATATTTGTAAACCATGACAAAAAAAAAAAAAAAAAAAAAGTTGTTCACACGATGGCGAAGTAATATACAGGGAAGTTCAAGCTTACCCACAGTGCTTCCTTATAGATGCGTTACCATCTGAAATTACAAGCACATAATTCTCGTAATGCCATCTATTAATAAACAACAAGAACGTATTCAAGGTCCTAGTATTTATAAAAATGGATTTATCTTTTCGAAATAGTCACAAAAAGAAAAAAAAAAGTTATTTGTGTCTTTTTGCGTGCACATTAGTTGACCAGATCTTATTGCACTTTAATGGGTTACAATCAATTGTTTCCAGCCCCAGTTCCTATGCAATTCTTGCACCTCATGACCTGACACACTCACACGTGCCATTTGTACATGACTCTTTGAAACATCCTGTATATAGTTTTATAATTTTAATACTATGTATAGTAAATTTTTTGGTTTTATTTTATTTTCATCTTCTATTATAGATTATATTTTACTGTTGGAATGTTTTTGTTGCTTGGCAGCGATAGAAATTTTATATGATTTCATATATCACTGTTTTAGAAATAACTCATTATTTATTACCCTGCTCTTACAATTGCCCTGGATGAAGATAAAGCAGTTTTTGGAAAATTTCAGAGTTAATATTCAACATTTATTCATTTTTCAATATTTTTTGCTTTGTATAATGCTTCATTTCCACATGTAATTATTTATTTATATCTGAAATGTTTAAGTATTCTTTCCTGGTGTTTTTGTTCATTATAATGAGGAATTACTATATATATATGTTCTGTATTATAATAAACGGGTTAAACTCAATTAATTTTATTAGAACAAATAAGATAATGTGCTATAGCATGGGGGTTGCGGCATCCTTAAAACACACATTTTTAATCATTGAATGCGCCCTATATTTCAAATTAAACTTCCGCTAAAGAAAACAAAATATCATCTACATTTTATTCAAGTATTTTTATTTTATATTATGCTTTTCTTTTCTTTTTTTTCTTTGTTCTCGGGATAAAAGAAAGAAATTTTTGAATGATTAAGAAATTTCGACATATTCATTCACTTTATCTAATAACTTTAAAATAATTACACTGCTGTGCAAGGAAAAAAAAAATCGTGTTCTGATACCATTCTGAATATGACTCGCATTTTACCCAGTCACCCACCGTTTTCTAGAAATACCACCCCCTCCCTCAATGTTTTCCCCTGATCAATAGTTTTATGACCATGAATTTGATTTGAAGAATGAAAAAGAATTAATTTAACACCTGAAAAGAAAAAATATATAAAGTTTAAAAAATAACATTAATAACAGATTAAAAAAAAAAAAAATTAAGATATGTAATGCATAATTTCAGTGACAAATCCCCCCTCCCCCCCCCAAACAAAAAAAAAAATCCATTGTTGAAAATGTCCATGTTTTAGAATTTTCCAAATCTGTAGCCCCTCAGAAGATATTTAATGGTTAAAAGAATCCTACCTCCTTCTAAAAATCAAATTTACAGTCATAAAATCCCCCAAAAATGATAAAATTAGGGGGCTATTTATAAAAAATAGTGGGTTATAGGGCAAAACGGGCATCATATTCAGATTCAAGAGGTCATTTTACATAAGTTCATGCTGAAATGGTGTCAGAAGCAATTTTCATGCCGAGCAGTGTAATTTATGAATCCTAAAGCACGAGACATGCAGCACTAAGTCCTATTTTCGAGATAATCTGAATTCAGTTAGCAGAATATCCGTGCATTTTAAATACCAAAATATGATTTTACGAAGATACGTTTTATGAAGAACATACAGGGTAATAATCAATAATTAACTGATCCTAAAGCATGAAACATGCAATACTAGGGCCTATTTTTGAGAGGGTCCGAGTTCAGATATCAGAATATTCATACATTGTAAATCTCAAAATAAAATATTTCGAAGATAGGTTGTATGAAGGATATAGCATAATAATGAATAATTTACGAGTCTCGGAGCACGAAACATGCAGCAATAAAGCTTACTTTTGAGAGGGTCCGAGATCAGTTACCAGAATATCCGGACTTTATAAGTACAAAATAAGATTTTATGAAGATAGGTTTTATGTTGTAATAATAAAGAAAAATAAGACACATATGTATAAAAAAGAAAAAATAAACATTTTTTTTTGCTATCTTTAATTTCATCACAAGTGTATACAAGCTCTCTTTTTTTTCCTTAAAAAAATAATAACTGTGATTCATTTGCAAGCGATAGAGAAATCTGTCTTGTACTTATTATTGTAACATTCATTGTACGTAAAATTTTCATAGTACATTGTGTATAACATTCATTATACATAACACATAAAATATTCATTCGATTTCGCACACAATACTTTTTTATGCATCTGTATTGTACAACATTTTCTTTTGGAAATCTGTGACCTCTTAGCCGTAAGTGCTCGATTGCAGATACGTTACCGGAGAAACCGAAGAGGAGGTGGGTCACTCTTCTCCTTATGCACACCGCCTTACGTCTTCGATGTTGGTGAAGCGTAGCTCGGTGGCTTTTGATGCTGCTGGTGCTACTGGTGTTAAAGAAGGAGAGGCTTGGATATATTACTGATGGTAAAAGAAAGGAGATGCTGCTGCAATGGAATGGTGATGATGGCAAGAAGAAAAGGCTACTGATGTTATGTAGCTGTCACAAATTGGTGAAAAAAGTCACAATCGGGAAAAGTTTGACAAGTCCGGGTAAATATAAGTCCAGTTAGAGTGCGTTCTTTTCAAATTCTATCCTCGAAAACAACATGTGAAGATCGATTTCTTTTTGCGCCTAAAAAGTAAACAAGAACAATCAGAAATTAGTTTAAATTATAGATAAAAAATATATGCAATAAATTAAAGAAAAAAAATTATATTTACAGAAAATAACTGCTTTTATTGTATTATGGAATACGCTAATTACGAATGAAAATGATTGCTTATTTGAAAAAAAAATATATATATGTATAATTTCTGAGTATTTATATGTACTTTAATCTTTAAAAAAAAATCTATTTATGATTGATTTAATTTTTTGAAATGACAGTAAACATATTTTGCTATGGGAAACACGATATTCTTGATATTTACTTTCACTTATCCATATATATGGCTTAAGAATATTTTATCTTTTTGCAGCCAAAATTTTTAAACTGAATCTTTGCTGTAAGTTTTGATGTTCCCTAATGAAAATAAAATTTTCAGCGGTTAGTCTCTGTCTGTGTGTGTGTGAGGCTATTATAAACATAATTAAAGGACACATATCAGTTAGTCATCAATCAGCTAGTCACATCAGCTAATCAAAAGAATTCTGATACATCATATCTATTGTCGAAACTTCTTGTTGCCACATTTAGCATATTTATATTTCACGAGACATAACTTAAAATTTTATACGAATATCTTTCGTTTAGAATATTGCATGAAACGCACTCCCCATTTATTTACAAGGTCACTCTAAACAAAATCGGATAAATTAGCAACTTGGTGAAAATATTTTGAAGTACATTTTATGTTGTCTTGTACATTTTCATCATTGCACTATATTTAATTAGATTGTCTGGATAGTGTACAGTTTATAAATAATATACAGGGATTATCGAAATAAAAGGAATAAACTGTTTGGTATCGGACTTCATTGATTGAAGTGCATCGCTAAATTTTACCATTACCAGAAAGTTTACTTAAAAAATATAAGAAGAGGGCTTTATTAATAAAGGGACTTTAATGATTAGGCTTTTAATGTTAATGAGAAAATTGCACAAGCTCATTAAAAAAATATATATTGATTCTTTACGACATATGACATATCTGGACATATCGCGAACTCTTCCATTTAAAAACAAGGACTTTTTAAATTAAAATATGACGTTCCTTAGGAACTGAAAACCATAAAAGATTTTAACATTGTAGCTTATATTCAACTTGTTTTTATTAAAAAGTTTGTTAGTACATATGTTCTCGTTTAATTTTAAACCCAATTTTACGCATGTTTCTGACATCCTTTGAAATTCTAATAAATTGTATATTATTCAGATCAAAGTATAGTTTCTTTCGTCACAAGTTGACGCATATACTGTTACAGTACGTACCCTATAGTGGCCATAGTAGTCTGCTTTTGTTAAAGAAATGCTCGTTTGGAATGTATACTACTTTTGAAATGTTACTAGATAAATCACTTACCGTCGGCTGCACAGTTTGAGATGCTTTAAGGTGACATTTTTAGTAAAGTCGAGCCATTTTGCAATGTCTTGTTTCGACTTTTCAGCTAATATATCCCTAATATAATCATTCATTCGGATGGCATTTAAATAGCCTTCGTGGTGTACCCCATATGATTCAGGCCACCAGATCCCTTTGACTGCTTCTACTTTAATTTGAAACCATGTTTTAGCTTCGTTGATATCGTGAGGATTTCGATCTTTAGTATCCATATTTCTAAGAATGTCATCCGACCAAGTTAATGCCATGTTAAACAATCTGAAAAAAGAAAAATAAATAAATAGTTAAACATGTATTTACTTAAAATTTTAATTTATTTATTTTTTAATATTACGATATGTATAATTTAACTGTTCATGTACTTTACAGGAGTCCACGTAATCATTTTTTTTCAATACCACTATTTTTTTTTTAAGAAACATTCCTATAATTCAATCCAAAATAAATTTTTAAATCGATTGTTACATTTTCCAATAAAAAGTAATATTGAATAATTACAAGATAAAAAGAATTTTTTACATACCATGTTTTTAAATTTCCTGTTGAATCATATAAACGCTACCGAAGGCAGCGGGAAACCGGAACAATAGGCTAAAAGTATTAAAATCATTACTATCGTGTTTTGAGCTATTTTTAAAGTTTCAAACGGCTAGCTAGCCGGAAACTTAGTTAAAAATCGTTAACAAGATTTTAATGGTAACGCTGCCGAAGGCAGCAGGGTCCCAACGTAGTTGGTTAAAAATATTTTTTTAATGCATTTCACCGTGTTCTGAACTATTCTGAAAGTTTCAAATGTCTAGCTAGTTGGGAAGTCAGTTAAATACATTTTCTGTCGAATAATATAAACGCTGCCGAAGGCAGTAGAGACCTTAAACAGTTGTTTAAATGTATTAAAAAAATGTAGTCACTGTGTTTTGTGCTATCCTGAAAGTTTCAAATGTCTAGTTAGTCAGGAAGTTAGTTAAATAAATTTTCTATCGAATCATATAAACGCTGCCGAAGGCAGTAGAGACCTGAAACAGTTGACTAAAAGTATTAAAAAATATATTGTCACTGTGTCTTGTGCTATCCTGAAAGTTTCAAATGTCTAGCTAGTCAGGAAGTTAGTTAAATAAATTTTCTGTCGAATCATATAAACGCTGCCGAAGGCAGTGGAGACCTGAAGCAGTTGACTAAAAGTATTAAAAAATGCATTGTCATCGTGTTCTGAGCTGCCCTGAAAGTTTCAAATGTCTAGCTAGTCGGGAAGTTTGTTAAAAATCGATTGCAAGATTTGTACTGGACAAACACACAAGAAACGAAGTTAATAAAAGCATGGTAAAAAAAAGTGATCATGTCGATTCCTGGGTTTATTTTAAATGTCCTAATGTACAATAACTGTATTTATTTTAAATATTTTCTCTGTAGTATAATTGCATCTTCGTAATAATAAAAACTCAACAAGTGCTCAAAAATGATGTCATTGCTAAAAAAGAAAAAAAAAAAAAAAAAAAATATATATATATATATATATAATGCTTGGAGGAATAGATAATATAATGGCAGAAGGAGGATTCAGCAGTAAAAATTACCTCACAGTTGAATAATGTATTGAGTAAAAATAAATTTTACTCGGGATTTAAAACTAATAAAATAAATCGTTTAAAATTACAGATGTAATGCTATGTAAGGATTGTCACTTGGATATTTGTTAGTTTATTTATTTTTTAATGCCCTCCCTAAAAAACGCGATTTCTGGTTAAACCATTAAGTCAAATTTGAAGAAGGAACATAAAAGAAGTTAAAATGGTTATAATAAATATTTAAAATAATAATAATAATATTCCGAAATATCGAACATTAGGTGGGCAAAAACTTAACTTTTGAATCACAGGATCCAAGTGACAAAATACTATTCAAAATAAAGAATTGTTATTAAATTTGCTAATATTTTTTTTAATTTTAAAGTAGTACGTAAAAATATATTTACACGTCGATCTCATGGTCTTTCAATTTCTTCTTTTCAATAAGCAATTGTTCATCTTCAGGATAAGTTTCCGAATATTTTTCTGGTAAAAGACGAGATCTAGATGAAAAAATAAAATTATTTTTTATATATGAATTAACTTTTTAAAGGAATTTATTTTAAGAAAATTTGTGTTTAAAATTCTAATGCATATTATGCTAGAAGAATAAGTAAATTGCGACTATCTGCATCAGTAGACCATTTTATGGAACTATTGTATGGAATTTGAAGCAGTTCTAATAAATTACTTCAAACAATTTTTATATGTAATATATAGTTTTCTATTTCTTTCTTTTTTTATCAAGTTACATTACACATTGAAAATATATAACTGCAATTAAAATATTTTTCTTTTTTAAAAATAAATTACCATTTTCGTTATCTGTTTGTTTTAAGCTTTTTTATTTTATTTTTATTTTTTATTTTTTTACAGTTTAAAAAGTGAAAGTATTGTCTTTAAATGAATCAATTATAGCATTTAAAAATAAATAAAATATAAAATAAAATTAGAATCTGAGGCAGAGATAAGTGAAAAGAAAAAACTCTGAAAAAATACGTTATTTTAATCGAAACATACTAATTTTTTCACTTATTAGTTTAAAAAATAGCCAAATTTCCTTTTAATTTTTATAATAGCTAAATCTATAGAAAAATTTCATCCATCATAAATCAGGACCCACGAATATATATATTTTTTTTAACTTGTTGAAATGTATATTTAACTATAGTTTTAGCACGAACGCTTTACGTCAAAAGCGTTACATCTTTTATTTTTCTCTCCTCAAAATGAAACTTTGTTGTTCACAAAATAAGAGTAACGGCAAATCAATGGAGCAACTCAAAATTGTAAATGTAACACTTTAAGCGTTAAGCTATCTTTTTCCGTTATGCATAGTCAAAATAATAGACTGATGCGAATAAAATTTGAAATAAATGTTACCTATTTTTAGTAAAATAAGATTGAGAGTAGATATGAGAATATAAACCAAATTCTCATATTTATACTGTTCAGAATATTAATTTTATAAATCATTAAAGATCTATACTAAAAAATGGCTAATGCTGATGTGTAAATGAATAGAGTTATTACACATTATTTTTGTATTCCTTCTAAATTATCTTATTGTTTAAATTACATAACTGAAAAAAATATCTCCAGTTATTAATTGCGTATTTTTATAATGTATTAGATTTATTTTTCAAATAAAAGAAAATTGAGAGTAAATTGCTCTAGAAATTTTCAGAAATAATGTTAAATTCCAGTGGAATTTTAATGGAAGTTTAAAACACTTGAAATATTTGTGTTTTACTTTGTCATTTATTTTATAACAAATACTCAATCGATAGTATTTCTGATGAACATCAATTAGTATTTAAGAATAAAATGCTCAGATTCTTAGCCCCAACATCAATAGAATTAAGAAACTACACATAAATCTAGTGATACTTTCAAGCTATTAATACTTATTTTTATAAATCATCATCCTATCAAAAATTAATAATGTGATGAATAATAAGTAACAACAACAACAAAAAAAAGTTATTAGAATTAAGAAGATACACATTTTTTTTCATTTCAAAAAGAATACAGAAGTAAACTTACAGTATAGATAACAAACGGCACCCAAAGTTTGCCATTTTTGACATGTTGAAGTATAATAATTAAAGATGTTTACAAAATAATATAAACGTCAATAAATAATAGAAAATCAATTATATTAATCCCAAAACTGATCACGTTTTAGAAAATATAGCTCTAAAACAATACTACACAAGAGGAAGTTTTGTCTAGAACTGAAAATATTTATTTTTTTATCATTGTTATACACAACAATATATCCGCAAACGAAGTATATTTATGAATTTATTTATTATGCAATAATATTGTTTGCCATTGTTGTAAATCAACTTGATGAATTTTAATTTCTCGATTGTTATAAATTTGCTGTACAATTTTAAGAAAGCTAACCAAACACGTGGTTTTTTTTTTTACTATAGCATGATAAACATAAAGCATATACCATTAATATTGTCATTAGTCCTATAATTACTGAAAATGACTTCATTGTATTAGAATATATTTACCAAAAATAAAACAAAATTACGAATTCAATAATTTTAACAAAGTTTTAACTTTACATTATAGCTTTCAATATATATATATTTATATATATTTAATTGACGAAATCTGAATTGTAAAAAAATATTTTCGAAAAAAAATATTTACAAACTCCTCGTGAAATAGAAGAAAATTTGATTGTTTTTGCCTGCTATAGTCTTTTTTCTTCCACGGTGGTGATTATTTAAATCCGAAATAGCATAAAAATATCGTTTGTAAAAATTATATAATCGAATAAATTATTAGTTGCTTTTATTTTCAATATTTAAACAATAACTCGAAAAGCTGAATGTACTCAAAACAATCAGTATTTGATATAAACGTATAAATAGTATGATAAAAATCAATAACGTTTATTCTAATATCATATAATCTTTAAAAAATGCATTAAGTCTAAAACAGTAATTCAGAGGTGGAGGAGGGGAGCAGTCACACTGCATTTTCTTACCATGCTGACAGAAAATAATTTATTAATAACACTGCTCGGCATGAAAATTGCTCCCTTTATAATTTTGGCAAATTCTAATGTAAAATGACCGCCTGAATCCTAATATGACTTCCATTTTCCCCTATCACTCACCGTTTTTTAGGAACGGCCCTCTATTTCATTTCTATCACTTTTCGGTAATTTTATGGCAATAAATTTGATTTTTAGGGGGGGGGGGTAGGAGAATTATTTTAACTGTAAAATATTTTCTGAGGGGCGACAAAGTTGGAAAATTCTAAATCATCATCATTTGCGGCAATGGGAAAATTTAGATGGGGATTTGCCACTGAAATTATGTATTACATTTCTTATATATATATTTTTAATCCATTAAAAATGTCTTTTACTTTTTTTTTTTTTTTTTAAGTGTTAAATTAATTATTTTTCCTTCTCCAAATCAAATTCATGGCCATAAAATAGTCATAAAAATTGGGGGAGAGAGAATTGGTTCGGAGAAAACAGAGGGTGATTGAGCAAAATGGTAGTCATATTCGGATTCAGGAGGTCATTTTACATAAGAATAAGCAAGAATGGTATCAGGGGTCAAAATGTTTTTTTCTTTCAGCTCAGTGTAATTTGATATCATAAGATGGTTTGAGATTTTACTTTCACAGTTTTTCTGGACATAATATAAATTACTACAACCTTTTAACCTGTTACAAACTGTGTAATATAATGTATTCCACTGGTTATAAATAGCCTTGTATTTTTTCTATATGTTGTATACTTACCAAATACTCTACTTATATTTAGAACGGTAAAGAGATCCATGATACAGATTTGAAATACTTTTCGTCTAGTTACCAACTGTAGCTCTCAAGACAGCCAAATGATTGTTTGTTGCACTAGTTTGATTCTGTATAATGCTTCTCTATACATATAAAATAAACTGTATTATAAATTCATAATGTTTATCAATGTCTAGAGATGCTTAAACGTGTATAAGATTTGAGATTTTATCTAAAGATTTTTTTCTGGAGATGTTTTACGCTACTAAAGCACTTCCATTAATTACAACCAATGTAAAAATAATTTCCGACTAATTAATTAAATAATTAATCATTTTTTAATTAATAGCTGACAATATATAGCTGACAATATTACTGATTTTAAATCAGATTTATCCACCAGTATTTTTAAAAAGGTAGCTATCACATATGCTTTCGACGAATACATAATAAAAAATAGACTTCCCGATGAGTAGTCTCCGTTGAAAATAATGGAGACTTGTGCTCATAGATTGCTCTTCATGAATTTCTGCCAAGATTTGTTTTTGAATGACGTTAATAACAAAATCACGTCCGCATGCACGCTTTATATACAAGTTGATCTTGACTTATAATTTTTAAAACACTATTAGTGAAATCATTTAGATTTTTTATTCTCAATTTTAGAAAAAAGTGATTATTTAAAAATGTTATATTCTACATTAAATTAATTAAGTTTATCTAGTATGCCGTTCACACTGCTTTCGCTTAGTGTGGATTATTATAAACATTTGGAGTTATTATTACAAATTAAGCTTTAAGAGAAGTTGTTCTCATTTGAGCATTTTTGACATACACTAAAAGCTACTAAAACAGTTTAATTTTTTATTTTATATAAATTTGTGTGTCAGCAGGCTGACGTCGTTGACTGTATTTCATAGGTACATTCATAAAATATTTCAAGTTGCTGTTAAATATTATTATTCTCATTATATATATTTTTTAATTATGCAGAATATCTACACAACTGATAGATACTTATTTAGATAATTGATTATAACCAAATAAATTAGAGGAATAAGTTATTTAATTAATAATTTAGCCATATGGTTTGTTTTTGTATCACACAGTGCGTTTGGTGTGTTGGTGTTTGGTTATAAGGTCGATTGAATGATCGAGGGTACTAGACCTGAGGAGGGAGTGTCTTTCGTGAAGGTCTTTCTAAGGGGTCCTAGCCCGTATTTACGCAAGTTTAGAAGAAAACCACGGAAAACTTTGAACGGCTAGTCCTACGAGCGCAACCTCGGATCAAACCTGGTACCTCACGTCTAACAGCTTTCAGCGCAGAACCGCTCAGTTGCTAGTAGGCTTCACAATGCACTTGAATCTAGCACAGAAAAAAAAAAGTTGAAATAAACAATTATTAATGGCCAATGATGAATAATTCAAATGAACAAATATTTCAACCAATATCAAAATTAGGCCCTTAACATATCCAATTTTTAATGTGACTCTTAAAGCAAACGGTAATTTTTTTACACCATATTACATACACCGTATACACATGCTTTTATGCATAAGATTTATTTTTCTTGTAAGTACTTAGAACTTTATTTGGCTAATTTTTTATAGCCATCTACGTGGTCTACAATTTTTTTTCGCATCACACAGTGCATTTGAATCTAGCACCATAAAAAAAAACAAGGTGAAATGAACAATTAATGATGACCAATGACGATTGATTCAAATAACTAACTGATTCAACCAATTTCAAAATTAAACCTTTAACAAATGCAATTTTTTTGAATGATTATGTAAATAAATGGTAAATTTTTTACACCGTATTCTATATACACAGGCTTTTTTGTGCAACAAAATTTATGCTTTTTTTTTTTTTTTTTTTTTTTTCACTTTGCTCAATGCAGCTTACGGGTGTTAAACTCTACAAATAAAAAATTTCGTCCGTAGAATATAATGCATAAATATACTTTTTTATGAACCTGTATTAGAATCATCTGATCGATATAAATTTTTTTAGGTAAGAACACAACATAATACATATCCATATTTCAGAATTTGTACAAGCTGCTTTTAAATTATACTGAAAACAATCACCAACAAATACCCATATCAACCTAAAGAAGCCTTGCAATCATAGAAACGACTTAATTTCGTAAAATTCACCTAAAAATAATACTTTTGCAACCATAGAAGGGTAAAGATAAAGTACAAATGCTGCCTGAATAATATCAAGTAACCTAACTTTTAGGAAAAAGAAATACATTAGGGAAGTAACAACAAACTAAATTGAACATTTTTTAATATTATCTATTTAGATAAGATAAGTATTAGAATATACTGCTTCTTTTTTAGGTTCGTGTAATAATGATTGCGAGCAACACTGACTCCACCCATTTCGCTTGTCACGCAGGGAATGTTTGAAAACCATTAGTTAATTCAAATGTTTAATTTCATCATATTTTATTTACGCATGGCTGTCATAAAAGAGATAGCATTTTTGATACAAGAAGTAATTTTCTAAAAACTAATTAAAGATATTTTTTTTCTTTTTGTAACATAAATAAAATGTCTTCTTGTATACTAGCATCAATAAGAAAATTTTTAAAATGTGTTTGATAAATTTCTTCAGTATCAATATCAACATATCTTATTTCTAGTATGATATTACTAACTATGCTAAACTATGCTAAACTATACCTAAGCTGCATCTTGCTTCATTCAAAAATATACTTTTGAATAAATATCAAAATGTTCTTATTCTGATATTGTCAGTTTTCATTAAAAAAACATTTTTATTGTACACCGAAAGTATGCACGAAACAGAATATTTTAATTAACTGAAAATTAAATTTATTTTGCCCCTAAAGGTATAAAATTATCATTAGCATTTTATTTAAAGTTAAAAATTGTAATAATCGAATTATGGCTTAATTTCTACTTTTTTTCCTAGAGTTCTTTTCATAAAACAATTTAATATATTTCAAAAATGTGAAATTTTCATCATGTGAAGAGGAAAAAAACAAAAACAAAACGAAACGTATGATTAACACAATAAATATAAATTATTTATGTTGCATAAATTTGTACTGATAAAATGCAATCTAGCTTTAGGAAGCCTCCTTATTAAAATGCTTTAAGACGGTATATCACAGAAAATGATATTGTAAGAAAATAGCTGCAATAAGTTTAAAGATTTTATGTTTCTAGAGTCAAACATAACATTTTTATTCGGTCGATTTATCGTACTAATTTAATTTTCTACCAAATACAACCATGCTTTATACTTTCTTACGGAACCCCACCACTAGCCGAAACGTTCTGCTTCCAAAGCCCTTAAACGGAAGGTGATGGGCGGGTACCAAAATCTGTCTTGTCGGTCTAGTTGTTTAGAGGTTTCCGTGTTTTCTCTTACTCTTGCGTGTATATGGGCTAAAATCCCTTCGAGAGACTCCCATGGAAGATGTCTTACATACTTAGGTCAGTCGTATAGACAATCGACCTTCGCAATCGACAAATTCAACATCAACCTTTCATTTTGCATTCACAAAGTTGCGTTAGCAAGATGTATTCCAGTTAAGTTTTAATAATAATTCTTTATTAAATTCACCTGCACCTGAAATATTGTTCCTAAATATGCGAAACACCTGCACAAAACTTTTGTGTGTAATTTTTGATTATTCCCACTTGCGCGATTCCTATTTGCGCGACGGGGTGAAAAATTCCCATTTGCGCCACCAGAAATTGCAGGACCGGGCGTGCAGTTGATTTCTACCTTTTTGACTTGATAATCTGAGAACGCCCGTAACTCGGTTCCGCGGAAATCCCTACCATGGACGTAAAAAAAAAAAAAAAAAAAAAAAAAAAAATCACTGGACACCCTTACCTTGCTGTGCATGAATCTGAGAAAGCCCGTAACTCGGTTCTGCGGCAATCACTACCACGCACGTAAAAACCAAAGAAAACATCACTGGACACACCTACCACGCTGTGCATGAATCTGAGAGCGCCCGTAACTCGGTTCGGTTCCACGGCAAATCCCTACCACGCACGTAAACACAAAAACACAAACAAAAAAGAACATCACTGGACACCCCTACCCCGCTGTGCATGAATATGAAAACAGTAGTAACTCGTTTTCGCAGCAATCAGCATCACGCACGTATATATGCTTCGCGCACATGAAAAAAAAAAAAAAATCACTGGACTCCTCTACCTCTCTGTGTATGAATCTGTGAACGCATGTAACTCGTACTATTCGTGTATTTTTACTTTATTCGCGCAAATGGGAATCGCGCAAGTAGGAAGACACCGTGATTTTTAGGTAGCGTTCAGATATTTAAAATATTAAAGATTTCCTTTAAAAAAAAATACTTTCATGGATAAAATGTAATAACTGAGGCTTTTAAATGATATAAAATGTAATTCCTAATCAGTACAAGAACATTTGTATTTGCCTAAAAAAATAAAGTAAATACATAAATCTGGTAAATTTATAAAGAAATAAGCGTAAAACACATTATTCCTTTAAAAAAAAAAATGACATTTGAAGCAGTTATGAATTGTCTATAAAATCATATAAAAAAAATCTCTTAATGTAGATAAATACAATTAAAAAAAAAAAGAATCTCTTTCAAATCTCATTCGTCATAAAGACAAAATCATCGCAGGTATTTCAGAAAATTATTTATTACGTCTTTAATGAAGATTACTTTCATCTTCTGCATGGATAATTATTGAATAAAACGTTATAAAAAAGCTCTTGATACAATTTATGAAATGATTTATATCTGTAAGCTTTATGCTTAAAACAAAAGAAATTATTAATACAGGCATAGATAAAAATATTATTTTTCTAAGCTCAAATCGTAGTTATACTTACTACAATTTATCATTCTCTATTAATAGTACTATGTATTGTATGATATTTATATGTATTTTTTTAATGTTGTTAAAAAAAAAAAAAATGTTATTAATTAATTATAATAAAATTTTAGAATATGCGAGTTTCTTTGCTTACAAATTAAAATAAAATTATTTATTACTATAGTATTTTCTAGCGATTCTTTTATAAAACAATGAACTGAATAATTTTATCTAAGAATAAAGCCTTTATCAATAACATGTGTTTCTGTTTATAGTGAAAGATAATTAATATATATTGAAAATGTTAAGTGTAGAGAAATCGAAACTTTTTTAGAAAAGTTGTTTTATTTATTTATTTATTTATTATTATTATTATTATTTTTATGAAAATAGGTTAAGATACAACATGACTGGTTGGTTGGTTGGGTTTTACGTCCCACTACTGCTGCGCAGCGTGTATAACATGACTGTGTTACTATATAAAATAATGTGGTGTGTCACTCACATGACTTTCTCTTACCCTGGGTTTTAACACTATAAATAAAGATTGCACATTAAGGGGTAAAATATCGAGTACTGTAATGCAAAATTATGTTAAAACAATTCAAATCAGGCTTCTGAACAGCATTATTTGACAAGATATTCTGTGTGAGGGGTCTATCCCCCCCCCCTTCCACATTCAACCCTGTTTCATTACTGTATCTACATTTATACAGAATTCAAATCTGTTATTAAATTCAAAAGTTCATTTAAAATTATTCAGACAACTTTCACACCAACATTCTTTGAAACTTATCGAATTTGTTAAAACTTTTCTTGTAACAAGCACATTAATTTCAAAATAAAACATTTGGATCGCCTGAAATTATTCGTTTTTAATTTACTATAGCAGATACAAAGATCAAACGTTAAAAACTTGACTTCGGTATTCAGGAAGCTTAAAAACATCTAAATATCCAAAAAACAAGCGATTAATATTTAGATTAAAAAATACATAATTTACCATATGACTACGAGAAATTAATTTGAATTCCTCAGCAGCTATCCTGGACAGGGTAATATTTTACAATAAAGGACTTTCACTAACTATAAAAAAGAATGTTATGGCTTAAATATAGGCAGTCTTGTATATCTTCTAAAAGTTATTTGCACATCATATGGGGAACATAAATATAATCCTATATTAATGACACATAGCAGAACCTGAAGTACATTTCCATCAAAGTTCAAGTATTATCGCACAATAATCTAGATCTTTTGTGTAGCCATGTAAAAGAATAGTAAATGATTTCTATACCATATTCTACATGAAGCATGTTTTTTTTTTTTATATGTAATATAATATGTATTTGTTTCATTTGGTTTAGTGCAGTCTATAGATATTAAACTCCACTTACCTGAAATTTTCCCCATAGACGAAATGTATTTGAATTCTCTTGGGTGTCCCTGTACACAAACCATTTTCTTGATCTCAACGAAAAATTTAGTGTAGCATCCTTATATCATATACACATTTATAATACTAAGTTTGGACTTTCTGCTATAATTTGTTTTTGAGATATGCTGATAACAGACAGTCGGACACACAGAGACACACACACAGACAAAAAAAAACACGATTCTTGGATTCAGGGAATCTCAAAACGTTTAAATATAACAAAAACTGAATTTTTAATATTTCACCCCAAAACAATACTTTCTCTAGCATATGGGTAAGAGAAAGTAAAAAGAGTGGATAATTAATCAAAATTAGATACCTACTATAAAACAATTAGGATGTTAGGAGTATTAAACAGATTAAATTACGAAATATAAATCTCCAGTCCTTTACTATAACTTATTGTTTATGCAGTTACCGTAAAACAGCAAGGAAACGTGTTGTTATTTATACTTAGTAATACGATTTCTCGGTTACTACTTTAAAAAGTATAATTTTCTATTTTTATGAAAAATTACAGATTCACAATACATAAAATTTCAAAAAGTGAGAATATATTAACAAATAACCTGGTGTGTCACTCATACAACTTTTTCTTTCCCTGAAATTTAATACTATAAATACAGATTGGAGATTAAGAGGTAAGATAACGAGTACTATTATGCAAAGCTATGTTAAAAATAATCAAATTAGGCTTCGGAGCAGCTTTATTTGACAAGTAATTGTGTTTGAGGGGGGGCTACAATCCCCTCAAACCCCCGTTTCACTACTGTACCTACATTTATGTAGAATTCGAATCTGTTATTAAATTTAAAATTTCATTTAAAATTATTGAGACAATATTCACATCAACATTCCTTGAAACTTATCAAACTTGATCAAACGTTTCTAGTAACCAGAACATTAACTTCAAAATGCAACATTTGGATCGCCTGAAATTATTTATTTTTAATTTATTCTAACAGACACAGACAAACGTCAAACGTTAAAAACTTCGGTATTCAGGAAGCTTCAAAACGTCTAAATATACAAAAATCTAAGCAATAAATATTTAGCTTAAAAAAATACATTATTTACCATATGGCTATGAGGAATTAATTTCAATTCCTGAGCGGTTTTCCTGGACATGGTAAAATATTGCAGTAAAGAACTTCCACTAACAATAAAAAAGAATCTCATGGCTTAAATATTGGCAGCTCTGTATATCTTCTAAAAGTTATGCTCTACGTGTATTACGTAGAGCACATAAATATAATCTTATATTAATAACACACGGCACAACCTGAAGCACACTTCCATCAATTTTCATGTATTGTCGTACATCTAGTTCTTTTGTGTAGCCCTGGAAATGAAAAGTGAATGATTTCTCTACTGTAGTCTACACGAAACAGATTTTTACGCATATAAAAAATATGTATTCGTTTCATTTGGTTTAGTGCAATCTGTAGATATTAAACTTTACTTACCTGTAATTTTCCCCATAGACGTAATGCATTTGAATTCTCTTGGGTGTCCCTGTACACGAATCATTTTCATTGTCTCAGCGAAAAGTTTAGGGTAGCATCCCTATATCATACAGATTTAGAATAAAAGGTTTGGACTTTCTGCTGCTATTTGTTCTTGCGATATGCTGGTAACAGGCAGACATACAGACCAACCACTAAAAACATGATTTTTGGATTCATTTTACCTCAAAACGTGTAAATAAAACAAAAATTCAATTTTGAAAATTCGATCCAAAGACAATACTTTCTCTACCTTATGGGTAAGAGAAAGTAAAAAAGGCTATTCTGCTCTGCTGGTAAATAATTATTTTTACTTAACCCAAAGCCTTATTTTCTTAATGAGTTAAAAATAGCAACAAATATTTCTTTGTATTTGTTAGGCACACACAAAAAAATCTTTTATACAAATTTCTAACTTTTAAATAACTTGTTTTTATTATCCAAAATATGTTTTCTTCAAAATTTTAAAAATATTTTCGACAAACATTTTTGCTGTTATAATAAATACTGTATATAAAACACTTGCCCTCAATAATATACTTTTCCTGTACTGATAAAATCATATTTCAATAATAAAATCTTATGTATATAATATGCGAATTGTTATTAGTTAATGTAAATGAAGAGAGATAATTAACTTCACATTTGATTCCTTGGAAAAACTTTTTGTTTCTACTACATAAAATTAGCTACTTATTTACTTTTCAGCATATTATAAAAATTCTTAACATACTTCATAAAAAATTAATGAATGATTCATTAGTTTTATGGGGAATGAGATATTTCATTTTGTAGTGATTAGATTTCATACGAATTTTCCCCTTTATTGTTGTTTGATAGGATATTTCTCGTTACTTTTAGCAATTTAATTTTTTCGGGCGCTATAATAACAAATTTTCTCAATTTGTCCCTTTTTACGTTTGATTTAATAATGATACAATAAGTATTTGTATGATTTAAAAATATCTACCCATAACGCGATGATTAAAAGAATAACTTGGTCTCAGATATTGGAACAAGAAAGTGAAGAAATTTTCTCTAAACAAAACTATTTTTATTTCGTAAAAGGTTTATTGTTATACTGCCTTGATCTGAAATTATATTATAAAAATTGACTTGAGTTACATCATATTTTAATTTATATGTATATATCCTTTATTTTTTTTAACTTTCTAGAAACACTCAAAATTGAGTAAAATAAATGCTATCTTCTGCACTAAAATATAATTTATATATGCAAACTTATAGAAAAATTGCTTTAAATTTTAAATAAAGATTGTTGTTTAACGATAAAACTGAACACATTTCTTTCTTTTATTCACAAAAAAAAAAAAAAAAAATAGTTTTATATTGTTCTTTTAAAAATAAATGTTTCTTAAATTTTTTTTTTTAATTATGTAGAAGAATTACATTAATAAGGAAATATGTAAATTAAAAGCAATATCCATCATCGCTTTTTTTAAGCTTTCTACTCTTATTGAGTTAAATTGCTGCACTTTTAGAAATTATTTAGCATTTCACCAGTCAGTAAAATACCAGTCAGTAGAATTACAGTTATCTAAATGGCGATAATATAGAATGTGATGACGATATTGTTAGTTAGCAACCATATTCTGATTTAAAAGCATTACTAAAAACATCAAAAATATTTTACCCATAAATATATAACATATATTAAATTGTATATATAATGTTTAATAAATATCATTAATAATAGCTTAAAAACATATAAGAAATGTAATGCAAAATTTCAGTGGCAAATACCCCCCCCCCCTCTAAATTTTCCCCTTGCCACAAATGTTCATGTTTTAGAACTTTCCAACTTTGTAGTCCCTCAGAAGATATTTAACAGTTAAAATTACCGAAAATTGATAAAAATAGGGGTCCGTCCCTAAAAAAGGGTGGGTGATAGGGCAAAATGGGCGTCATATAATTTTTTGAAACTAATTTTTGCAAAGGTGTGTTAAATTTACTATGTTCCAGGGGTCTCATTTTTTGTTGATTCTTCAAAAATCTTAGTCTAAGAACATGATTCCATAAGGATTTATTTAACAAAACAGTATTAAGTGTAAATTTTTTATATATGAATTTTTGCTAGTGCTCGGATACTTTTGCTGCCGACTTTAATCACCTTTGATTTTTCAACATGCGAGATGGGTTCATTACATCAAAATCAATGAACAAAAAACGATTTGAAACAAATTTCCATATCAAATCAGTAACTACAACAGTCCAAGAATAAAAACCAAGCAAGATTTCATTTTATTTTACAAGAAAATGTATAATATTTTATAAACAATAATAATAAAATTAACCCTTTTAGCATATTTAGAGATGTAAACTCAGCGCATTTCACATTATTATTCGAAAATTATCTTCGTTTTAATTAATCGCAATTTTAATTAACGACAAAAAATATAGAGAATTTGTGTGTATGTTTATTCATAAGCATTAAAATAAATAAGTATACAACAGGAAAACATGAACATTATTTCTTTTTTTTATTTCAAAACAGCAAAATAATGCAACATTATCTTGTAAGAACTGTGTATACAAATGATTTAATAAATGAGTTATATTTTTCTTTTTTTCTGTTCTAAAAATAAAAACATTGAAATTTCAAATATATTTTATCTTTTATAATAGAAAAATACATTTTTTTTTTTTTTTTTTTTTTTTTACATTTGAAATTTAAGATTCACTAAAAAATTCCATAAAGCGCAAAAAAAGTATTCCTGATTTTAAAAAAGAATTCCATTTGCAAATGAATGTTCCTGTTTCTCCCAAACAATAAATTAAAAGAAATGCAAATGTAATATATAAATGTTTTGTAAAAATAAATAAATAGTGTAGTAGCTAAATATTGGGGAAAAATACAAATTTATATTATTATATAAAAAAAAGAAGAAAAAGAAAATAGTTTATGTAAAGAGAATAAAAATGTTTAATGTGACACAGTAAGTGAAAATAAATTATTAAGTATTCGAAATAGAAAAATTTAATCCTTCTATGATAAAAATATTAAACAAATTTTCATTAAAAAAACTCCCAACTTTATATTCCATATTTAAACGCTGATTTCAAACACTAAGACTCATGACATCATAAAAATGAAAGAAAATAAATAAAAACTAAAAATAGCCATTGGTACAGAATTATCCCGGACAGATATATAAAATATATCTATATTCTTAACACATAAGATATTTATATACTCAAATAATCATTATCTTATTCTATATTTACACTGATTTTTATATGGCTGTTTGAAATTATAAAGAGTAATTATTTTAAATTAATATAAACATCAAAATAACATTTTTTTTTTCAAGTTTATACAAAAATATGTAAACGGAATTAGTATTTTAAATGAAATTAGCTGCAGCACATTCTTAAATTAAGGGGATTGATCACACGTCGTCGACGTCGGTCAAAGCACACGTTATTCAATGGGCATTTTTTTTTTTTTTTTAGACAATTACACTTGATCTAACTGATATTTTTAAATCCGTTTTCGCATTATCATAATTTGCTACCATTCAGCTGGTACTCGATTTCTAAAAATTTATTTTTTTAATTTTAAAATTATAATTTTGAGTTCCAATCCGCGAATTTTCATTAAAGGCATTTTTCTCATTTTTATATGGAGAATGAAATGCTAAAATTAAAGAAAAAAAAAATCAGTTTTTAAGAAAATGTGTACTAATTTAACGGTAGTGAAATTTCTGAGTGAGAAAATGGTATTAAAAATTACATATTAGGTTATAAGTAATTCTCTAAACAGATTTTTTCATTCAGTTACATGAAATTAAGTGACAGAAGGCGGGAATTGTGGGAAAGGAGCCTTAACGATTAATTTTAAAATTAAATTAGTAAATTGTTTTTTTAATTTAAATTTTACATTAAAATTAGTTAAAGCACAGAAATCTTAACAGAAAACAGATTTATAGCCGAATAAAAACAAAAAGATATGATTTATAGTTTTTTAGGTTTTGAATATTCAGAAAAATTAGACCTGGGTGATTCTTAACCCGTTAACGCCCGAATTAATTTTGCAAAATATTATTATCTGATCATTTCCCTTCTAAATTAATATAGACAACTGACTGTTAAATATATTAAATAAAACAATTCTTCTGATAGTTTTAAATTTGAAGCCTATCCTCATTTATTGTCGTTTAGTGTTCCAGCGAGAAAAATTCGAGATAGAAAAAACTTTGAGATAACAGATTAATTTTCTATTATATGTTGACAAAGATCTCGAAAGTAAAGTATTATAATATTATTATTCAACTTGATTTAAGTTAGTATACCTGCGCAAAAAGCAAATATATGTGGGACGAATGAAAAATCATAAAATGACTATCCAAATTATGAAATAATTATTAATAGTAGGCACATAAAACTTTCAGCGATCATTTAGAGTGACCTATAAACTGTCACTAAAAAGCAGAAATCAAAAAATATACGTGCCATTTTATGAACTGTTCTCAAATGAAGACACTGGGCTCTAATGGGTTAATCAACCAAGATATTAATTGCATCCCCCTTCAAAAGTAAAGATTGACGTACTAATAAGGCGATATTTACCACTAGCGTCAAATCCCAGAAACATTAATGCAAAATAAGTGGAAAATTAACAGGAAATTCGACAAATACAACAATCTAAACAATAAAATTAGATATTCTAGAAAAAAAAAGTTTCAATTTAATTTGATTTATTTGCAACAAATATCCCTTAGTCATTCGGTACAGTTAAAAACATTTACCAATCAAATTATCTTATAGCAATATATTCTGTCTTACGCAAACAGTGAGGCTGATCGGACTGATTTAGTGCTTATACTTTTTTTTTTTTTTTAATTAAAATAATCTGGTGTGTCAGACAATTAAAATAATCTGGTGTACACGACTTTCTCTTACCCTGAAATTTAATACTATAAATACAGGTTGGAGATTAAGAGGTAAGATAACGAGTACTGTTATGTAAACCTATGTTAAAACAATTCAAATTAGGCTTCGGAAAAGTTTTATGTGATATTTAGTTCTATGTGAGGGGGGCTACAACCCCCCTCAACCCCCCGTTCCATTAATGCACCTAATTTATATAGAATTTAATTCGGTTATTACAAAAATAATTCTGTTTTTAAAAAATAATTTATTAAAATTATTATTTTAACAAATTATCTTTTATGATAATTCAGACCATTTCCATATTAGAGAAGTAGTATAACACTAAATATCCAAAAAAAAGTTGAATTTATTCTCAATATTATGTTATTATTATTATTATTAATATTATTATTATTATTACTTTGTTAAAAATGAAAAAAATCGATAACTTTATTTTAAATTATCGCAGATCGATGGTTCAGCCATTCGTTTTAAAGGAATTGGCGGGCTCTTTTGAAATATACCCATCATGGAAATTTACTCCCCTCGAGGGGGGACCTTCCCCCCACTGGGGGAGGCGAGGTTCCTACATACACAATTTTTTTTCCCCAGTTGACTATCTCTATTACAAAAAATATATATTTGTTTCATTTGGTTTAGTGCAGTCTATAGATATTAAACTCTCCTAACCTGAAATTTCCCCCATAGACGTAATGTAGTTGAATACTTTTGAGTGTCCCTGTACACGAACCATTTGCTTCATCTCAACGAAAAGCTTGTTGTAGCATTCTTATATGATACACATTTAGAATACCGTGTTTGGAATTTATGCTACTATTTGTTCTTGAGATATGCTAATAACAGACAGACACGCAGACAGACACATAGAGCACTCGCTAAAAACATGATTTTCGTGTTCATGGGACCTATCAGAACATGTAAATATAACAAAACTCACGTTCGAAAATTTGACCCTAAAACAATACTTTCTCTACGCTATGGGTAAAAGAAAGTAAAAATGGACAAAGCAAAGGAAGTTAGAGATAGAATAAAAACACAAAATCTTCCAGTTTTGTGAGAGTTCAACTGAAAGTTTTTAAAAGTGGATTCCACGCTGAATTAGAAGATCGATGAAATGTAGGTTGTTTAGAACTTCTAAGTAAACAATAATTTTAGTCTTTCCTGAAGGAGAATAAATGTAAATATTTTTAAAATTTCTATACGACAACATCCAATATATAACTGACCGCTATAGGAAAATTTCGTCATGGCGTCTAACATAAACTTAAATTTGAAAATGATTTTCTCTTTCGTTCCTTCATGTCATCTAGACTCTGTCGGTTAAGCATCTACACGATATTTGGCTTGTCTCCTTTCATCAAGTTCTCGCCATCGAGAAGAATTTCTTTCAACATGTTCATGACTCCTGGCTTGCCCATATTCATTAGTTTCATTTTGACATCTAACTGCTCTTTATTAATCCTCATCGCGACACTTATCAAGTCGCATTCTGTTGACATGTAACAGTTATGGTTTGTTACAACTGAATTATTTTTGAAATAGTTCATTCATAAAAAAATCATCTGAAATTGTTAAAAAAAAAAAAATCGTTTTCTTAAGAAAAAAGCTTGTTATTTCATTTGTTATGTAAACAAATTAAATATTTATCTCAAACATGAAAAGCTATCTGATATTATGTTATAATTTGTAATTAAGATTGCTATTTCTTACTACTTATTCTGTCGAAATAAAGGCCCCACTTAGTCATACTGAAGAGCAGCAGTGTTCTCTGTGAAAAATGTACATTTCTCATCTTATGAATTCCAAGAATTGACACACATTTTAGCGACGAAAGTACTTTGGTGACGTCATTCTGACTTGTTATAAGAATTACACTCTATAACAAAAAAAAAAAAAAAAAAAAAAAAAAATAATAATAATAATAACGCACCAAGAAGAACTGGGGACAAAAATTGGTAGATGAGGTGGAATTGGTGGCTCGAATGGGACAAAAATTGGTAGATGTGATGTACATGTGGAGAAAAACAATTGATTACAGTTTCAGAAAATTTGAATGATTTAATCAAGAGAAAGGGGCTCACAAAGTAAACAAGTCAATAACGCGTTGGTCCACTTCTGGCTCTTATGTACGCAGTTATTCGGTTTGGTATTAATTGATAAAGTTGGCAGATGTGCTCCTGTGATGAATCGTGCCAAATTCTGTCCAACAGTTGCCTTAGATAGGTAAAATCCCGAGCTGGTTGAAGGACCCTTTTTATGATGCTCCAAATGTCCTCAGTGAAAGCGAGATCCGGGGACTGAGCTCAACCTCACTGAGCCGCCTATTAAGGTTATTTGAAGTCACTGAAGTACCAGTTGCACGTAGGATCGACGATAGTGATGAATTGGTGCTTGATTCCATCAAAACCTGTATGTATGTCAATTTGTGTCCAGTTTGCATTACTCCTTTTTGGTGCTTCACTTTTTTTGTTATAGAGTATATTTTGATTTTAATTATAAAACTACATCATTTCAACGTATTCACAGTAAAACGTTTAACTCGCATGCCTGATATTTTGAAGAGAGCGTAAATTTACAATTTTTTAGAAAATAATTTAATCTATTTTTAATTTCGAATTTTTAAAACCTCTTGTTAAAAAGAATTTATACAATAAAAATATAAAACGTGAATTTTGTAACTGCATCATTACTATTGAAAAATGTGAATATGAAATGTGATTTTTGAGATACATACAAAAATATGATTTTCGAGAGGGTTTTTCTTTACCTACTTTTCCATTGTGCATGCATTAGAAATATCGAATTCTCACAGTTCTACATCCCTGATAATAAGCAATAACTGTGTCAAGTTTGGATGAAAGTGGTTTCAGGAGATGCAAGCATACATATATAAAATGACATTTATTTTTTTAAAGTTATACATAGAAAAATATAAATACCTACCCCCACATCTCTCAAAACCTTCAGACATAAATTCGCTCAACATAAAAAATTCGCTGAAATAAGTCATATTTGAGACATACCTATTATTTTAAATTATATATTTTAAGATTTCCTTCAAAACTATGTAATATAGATTTTTTTCTTTTTAATGGAAAATCCATAACTCTAGAAACGGAAGTTACTACCAAGGTTTATTTCTTGTACAAAGAACCCACATGACGCAAGATCAATAAAAAACTCCTTAAATTGTTATTGTTTTAAAAAGAAAAATAGCTTTTTCAAATAACACGATTCTTTAAATAACATCCAAGCTCTGTTCTATTATTTAATGAAACTGAATGAAGATAAATACATTGTTCAAAAATGTGGAATCTTAAAGCTCCCTTTAATCGAATGTAAAAGAAAGATTTTATATTTATTTATCGTTTAGAATTTTTTTATTCGTTACTATGAAATCTGCAGTACATTCCCAAAGTAACAGAGTATCAGTAATTCTATTTAAATGTAATTGGATACGACGTGAGAGTTAGACGAGTATCCAATTAAACGAATAAAAAAAAGTTTTTTGTGTAGTCCTTTAATTTCAAATGTAGAGTAAAACAAGGTTAAATTAGATTGTAAAATTGTTTTTAGTTGATCTACGGCATGCAATAAATGTAGTTTCGTTTAATACTTAAGCTTCATTTTGAAATAAAGTTTGTTCTAGTAAAATTAATTATGTATATACCAATTTTTATAGTGAAGAAAATAAAATTATAAAATTTATATGAATAAAATTTATTTATTTATCTAAGAACAAACAAAGAAAAAAAAGTTCTCTGTTTTCTGATACTTTTATGGAAGAGAGAATTTTCGATATTACCTAAAGGTTTCACTGATTTATAGGAAAAGTTGTAACTAATATTTTCTTACATTTGAAAGAGGATAACGAATATCAAAAGAAAATTTTATTTATGAATTCAGAAAACTCTTAAACAAGAACTTACAATAATAAACAATAAGTATGTAATCGTTTAAGTATATTGTATCTTAAACGATTGTAAAAAAAAAAAAAAAAAAAAAAAAAAAAAACAATTGCACTTCGGGAGTGCCGACAGAAGTGAAAACGTGAACAATTACGTGTGTATTTTTTGAATCGTCAGGAAATATTTTATTGTGTAGGAAATACTTTTAAAAGAAGTGTTATTTTATTCATTAATATAAACTACTACCACAAAAATTATATTACAATTTTATTTAATGCGCTAACTGCAATAGAGACAGTGTCCGGAAATGAGAGAAGTCGTGTAGAGCCGCACCAGATTGTAAAAATGTGAGGAAAATGGCGGCTTTGGCCTTTCTCACGGTTTTGTGAGGTCTAACTGCAACGTTACCTGCTGCAATCTTTAAGAGACAGTGGCCAGAGATGAGAGAAGTCGTGTAAAGTCGCACCAGATTGTAAAAACGTGAGAAAAATGGCGGTTTTGGACTTTATCACGGTTTTGTGAGGTCTAACTGGAATAGAGACAGTGGCCGGAGATGAGAAAAGTCGTGTAAAGCCGCACCAAATTTTAGAAACGTGAGAAAAATGGCGGCTTTGGCCTTTATCACGGTTTTGTGAGGTCTAACTGAAACATTTCCGGCTGCAATCTTTAAGAGACAGTGTCCGGAGATGAGAGAAGTCGTGTAGAGCCGCACCAGATTTTAAAAACGTGAGAAAAATGGCGGCTTTGGTCTTTCTCATGGTTCTGTGAAGTCTAACTGCAACGTTTCCGGCTGCAATCTTTAAGAGACAGTGTCCGGAGATGAGTGAAATCGTGTAGAGCCGCACCAGATTGTAAAAACGTGAGAGAAATTGCGGCTTTGGCCTTTCTCACGGTTTTGTGAGGTCTAACTGCAATAGAGACAGTGCCCGGAGATGAGAGAAGTCGTGTAGAGCCGCACCAGATTTTAAAACAATATACAGTATATAATTATTAACACTTCACATTAGCAAGTTAATTATATGATACATTATTTGTATCATACAAGGATGGAAAGCGTTTGCTAACGATGATGCGATTTCAATGATTTTTGTTCACCCAAAAGTTTTCACTTCAAATGGAAAGCGTTAGCTGACGATGACGGGAGTTCAAAGATTTTTGTTCACCCAAAAGTGCTCAACGCGCCTAAAGAAGTTTTCACTTCAAAAAATAAATAAATAAATAAATAAATAAAACAGTAATTGCAGGAAAAATAAAATAAAAGTACCTGCGCATGAAGTATCATTGAAAATAAGAATCTATTTTTTATGCTGTACGAATTTAGGTTAAATATATCGAAACACTTTTCCCCAGTTAAATACGACATCGTAAAATGCTAGGAACCTTTGTAATTTAAGAAACACAATTAGTAGATCTACTATTCACATGGCAAAATGATGGTACGTGACTATAACGATGAATATTTATGATATACTTTGAATAACGTGTGCTCATAAGAATGTCATTGGAGCAAAATAATCCTACATGTCATGGATCATTTTATGTTAATCATTTTTTTCTGCAAATGTTAAACAGGTAGTTTAAAAATGTGTAAGTCTTTAGTTGTGATTTTTTATCATTTCTTCATCCTTTCCGGTCTGCTATCATGTTAAGTAATTTCTAGTTATCACACATATACACACTTAAATCCTGTGGGAAAATATGTGCATCTGTGAAAAATGTAAAATGAATAACATTTTTTTACTAAATGTTTTGCATTCAGTGGTACAAAAGTGCTATTTAAACTTTTAAATACTTTGTTTAAAAGGGGAAAATACAAACTGAAATCTTATATAGCTAGTTATATAGCATCTAAATGAGTAAGAATACTATAAATCATCACATACAGCACTGTTAAATCCCTAGGATACGTAAAACGCATCATAGTGTAGCATTCATTTTCTCGTAACACCATCCCGGTTAACTTTTCAATGATGTTGTACGCACGAGGATATGTTATTTTTTTGCGACTTGAAATGCGACATTGCTTAGACATTGCACCAGTGCATGTATGGGAGGTTGTAAGAGTGTTGGTGTCTTAAGGATATACAGGGGATCAGAAAATGAGTACACATTTGAAAAATTAATAATTCACGGAATAATGTGGATAGAAAGGTAGAATGTAGATAGAGAGATGCAATGTAGATAGAGAGGCACAAAATTGACATACATGCTTGGAATGTCATGGGGTTTTATTGCAACCACAGAAAAAGTTCAAAAATTGGCCACAGATGGCACTTCATATGAGCAAAAAAGTAATAATTAGCATAACAAATTATGACAAAGCAAAGACTATGTACTTCAGAATAAATGCTCAAAATGTCGACCGTCATTCCTCAATAGCTGTCTGTAGTCGAGGGACAATGTTGTGAACAGCACTGTACAGCATATCTGTAGTTATGGTGAGACATTCGCGTCCGATGTTGTCTTTTAGCATCCCTATTGATGTCAGTCGATAGCGGTAGACTTGCGACTTCAGGTAACCCCAGAGCCAATAATCATACGGAGTGGGATCTGAGGACTTGGGAGGCCAAGCATGACGAAAGTGGCGGCTCAGCACGTGATAATCACCAAACGACGTGCGCAAGAGATCTTCCACGCGACTAAAAATATGGGGGTGGAACGCCATTCTGCATAAAAATCGTACGTTCCAGCAGGTGTTTATCAGCCAGGCTAGGAATGAAGCGATTCTGTAACATATCGGAGTACCTCTCACTCGTCACGCTAACAGTTACAAAACCAGTATCACGCAATTCCTCGAAGAAAAAGGGCCCGATAACGATAGATGGGGTAAATCTCACCACACCGTGACATTTTCGTCGTGCACTAGAGTTTGCACGACAGTTCTAGGATTTTCGGTAACCTAAATTCTGCAGTAGTGGGAATTGACAGACCCTCGGAGTGTGAAATGGGTTTCGTTGGTCCACAACATGTTAGACAACCAATCGTCATCTTCCGCCATCTTTTGAAACGCCCTCACTGCAAATGCTCTCCGCTTCACAAAATTGCCTTATAACAGTTCAGGATCACTCTGGATTTTGTACGGATAGCGTCGATGGTACGCCTTAGTGATACCCAAACAATAGTGTATAGAATGCCAGTGCGACGTGCGACTTCACGAGCACCGAATTCCACATGCATAGGAGATTCCGCTACAATCTCCATTTCTTACTAAACTGTCTGAGCAGCATTAGCAGTTGTGCTCGGTCGGCCACTGCAGGGTCCATCGTCTAAATAACCCGTGACTTCGAAATCATTCTGTTCACAGCTGAACGTATCATAGGATCTTTACCCGTTCGAATACCCTTCTTATGGCGATAACATCGTAAAGCTGCAGTAGTAGATTCCCATTCTGATAGTGCAGATTTACTAACAGTGCCTTTTCTGGTAACTTCAACATGCTCCGATTGATGTTGCATCTGATTCACTCTTTCATTACACCCCCTTTTTTACACATACACAATTCTTATGCAGCGCCACTGACGTTTTGCTATCCAACGCTATCTGTTGGGCATTTTTGAACTTTTTCTTTTTTGAGTTTGCAATAAAACCCCATGTCATTCCAAGCACGTGTGTCAATTTTTATCTCTCTAGCTACATTATTACGTGATTTATTAAATTTTCAAATGTATACTCATTTTCTGTACTTTAACAGCTGACTTTCATTGTATACAATATTGTAAAACATCTTAAATCTCTGCCGCAATAATCTACTATTCACAATGCAAAGGGATGGGTCACGAATGAGACGTTGCCATGTATCTGCGATACAGTTAGAATACGTGTGCTTCATGGTATACTAACAACTGTATGGCCAGTAATCGATATATCGACAGTGCAAAAAGAACTGTCTAAAAATGAGGACGTATGTATATATTTTTCTTTGCAAATAAACTAATGAAACTTCAGGGCACTTGAGACGTAATGAAATTTTATACCTGGTGGTGAATAGAATTATCAGAAAGGAATAATAAATTTAAAAAATAATTGTTGCATTGATTTGCAGAAAATCCTGTGATGTAGGTTTTGCTTGACCTCTGTAGAGTATATGATAATAATAAATTGTTTCTGCCAACCTAATTATAGCTATAAAAGCAGAATGTTTGTTCGATTTTGTCGGCATGAAAATTGTCCCCAACACCATTTTTGCAAATTCGAATGTAAAATTACCTCCTGTTTCCGAATATGACGCCCGTTTTGCCCTGCCATCCACCGTTTTTTAGGGACGGCCCTTGTTTTTATCATTTTTCGATGATTTAATGACTATGCATTTGATTTTTAAGAGGGGGAGGATTATATTAACGGTTAAATATCTTCTGAGAGGCTACAGAGT
Source organism: Salticus scenicus (assembly GCA_963930645.1). Classification (NCBI taxonomy): domain Eukaryota; kingdom Metazoa; phylum Arthropoda; class Arachnida; order Araneae; family Salticidae; genus Salticus; species Salticus scenicus. The sequence goes on from OZ005650.1 coordinate 44,909,610, forward strand.
TAGAAAATTCTAAAACATGAACATTTTCGGCAAGGGGAAAATTTATTAGGAGATTTGCCACTAAAATTATGTATTGCCTCTCTTATATTTTTTAAATCTGATATTAATGTTATCTATTAAACATTATATTTTATTTGTTTTTAGGTGTGAAATTATTTCTTTTTCATTCTCTAAATCAAATTCTTGGTCATAAAATTACCTAACAGTGATAAAAATTGAGGGAGGAGGGTGGTATCCCTAGAAAAACGGTGGGTGACTGGTCAAAATGGGAGTCATATTCGGATTCAGGAGGTCTTTTTTTTTTTTTTTTTTTTTTTTTTTTTTTTTTTTTTGCTGCGCAGTATAATTAGTAATCGCACACGGGACACGTAATATTGTAAAATTTACGTGCTTCTGTATACAATACTTTTTGTACTGCCACATTATCTATAATTACTTGGGGAAAATAGACATTTCTTTTTGAAAAGTCTTTCCTTTTACGTACATGACTTTAAGTACTTAGTTTCAGAATTAAGAAGCGAATCAACTGAATTAGTCTTTGTTCAATCTAGCAATTACTTCCTATAATATAATGTACTACAGTGCCTTCTAAAATACGAAACTATATTTCTTTTTACTAAATTACACGTGTAACATGTTTTAACACTAATTTAATACAAATAACAATAATTAAAACTCTAGTTAACATAAAATAAATTTGCTTTGCTAACTTAGCTAAAAAAAAAAAAAAAAAAAAAAAAAAAAGAAAAGTAATAAGTAATATTATATAACTATCTATAATTTTTTTCTCCAATTATGTACCCTAATAATATTTTTAATAAATATTATTAAAGCCCAGAAGAGATACATAAAAATAAGTTATGTGTTTAAAAATAAATTATTATTTAATTCTAATTATGTAATGAGCAGTTCATTTGAAAATCTTTCTACGTGGGTGAAGGTGGATATCCTCTTAGGAGACATAAAACTTTTCAAACTGTGGCATAGCTACAAAAATAAAAATACGTCTATTTAATGCAAGCAAAATTTGCGGCGAGAAAATTGTATGAAATATAAAAAAATCTGTTGTTTAGCTATGTGATCTAGAACGACAGTTAAAAGATATTTAAAAGCTTTTCTGACCAATCTTATATAATTATTTATTCATTCCTTCAGGATTAAAAATAAAAATATTCGAAATATCGATAGAACTTTATTAGATTTGATGGAAAGAAAGCTATTTTATTGTGACTTTAATATCTATAAATTTTTGAATGTTTACAAATATCAGTTGATAAATTCTTTAATACTGATATCCAGAGCTCCAGAAATGTGAAAAAAAAAAAAAAAAAAAATGGTTGGCAGCAAAAATTTCTGGTAGCCAGGAAAATATACTTAATCCGTTTTTTTTCCCTTCCAATTTTGAAATTAACCTGAATATAGAAAATAAAATTCTATGCATAGAAACAAAATATTTACTAAGACAGAATAATATACCAGGAAACACTTGTTTAAATTTAACATCAGCGATACATCATTACAGGGACCCAACGATTTAGCACCACCGGGTCGTAAACAGGAGCAGTGTAAACCAATTCCTTAAAATGGTGCATTATTTTAACACCGAACTGTGAAACATGCGCGGAGAAGCAAAGCTTCCTAGATCTAGCTCTAGTAGATCTAGGAAGCTTTGGGAGAAGAGTGTGGCAAATTAATTACGTATTGGTTGAACACAGTCAAAATGTGGTGGGAGGAGCGGGAATAAAAACGGTGAGAGTTTGCCTACAACGTATTTTCCTACCTTTGTTAGAGCTATATTTCGAAGAATACAAAAAAACCCCGTCCTATTGTAATGACAGATATGTGATGTTCTGAAAGGGCTCAGATGCCTGAAATGAAAGATTGTGTGTTTGAGAAATTTGCAGGAGTGTTCAGGAAAATATTGAGTGGCAGTATCAGAAATTATTGATCAACACTATCAATTGGTGTGTAATACCGTATAAAACAATACGCATACACATTTCACAATCATTATACAATATTCATTCATTATACACAGAAAACCTCCATACTAGTGTAGTTTCTGTGGTGAATACTGCAAGAGAAAGCTAACAATAAGTAATTTCTTGCAACGGTTTAGCAACGAGATTTAGGGAGACTGTTTATTAGAGGGACTTAACATTGATTAAAATGCTCTCCGTTGGTTTTTTTTTAGAGGTCCTTGACTCATATTCACGTAAATGTTGTTAAAAAACATGAAAAACACCGAGCGGATAGGCCAACAACAGCAACTTTGGTTTGAACATAGTGTCTATTAATCAATTTTCCTGAATTAAGGCTGTACATCAGCATACATGCCAATATTTTAATTTATTCCGGAGTACTTTTAGCCACGCCTTTATTTCGCACCACTTATTTTTTAAGAGATTTTTTTTCTTATTTTATCGGTGTTATATATTAGACAAAAAACTTTTATAAATAATGTGGTGCGAAATAAGGGCGGGGCTAAAAGTACTCCGGAATAAATTAAAATATTGGCAGCTATGCAACAGTCAAATAGCTCCCTTTCTTCCTTCCCATGTTATCCAATGAGGATTTTCGTTGCTTTGTTTTATAAAAATATCTCATTCAAAAATAAACTTTTTAGAATTCTGGTTTTTGAATATTACTCTTTGAACAGGCCGCCTTTTAGCTTAGTGAGCAATTTTTCGAAAAAATAAATTTTAATATTTTACTTAGAGATCCAAACTTAGATTACATAATTTACTTATTGAAATAAAATATTTAAATTAATTTTTTTCGAAAAATTGTTCACTAAGCTAAAAGGCGACCTGTTCAAAGAGTAATATTCAAAAAACAGAATTTGAAAAACTTCATTTTTGAATGAGATATTTTTATAAAACGTAGCAACGAAAATCGTATTGGATAACATGGGAAGGGAGAAAGGGAGTTATCTGACTGATGTACCGCCTTAAGCAACTAATATCTACGAAAGGACATGTAAAAGAAGTTTATACAGAAACTTTCAGAGAAATCGTTAGAAACATTTTAGAGATACGGTCTTACATCCAGTTTTCAATGTGTGCGATTTTTAGCAAAAGTTAACAAAATTATTTGTACACTGGATCTGTTTTAATTAAGTTCCCTCGTTCTATCTTTATTAGTTTAGGAGATATAATGATCAGAAAATTCCCCTACATGAGTACATATACACATATACACATATACGCTGACAAATTATCAAAAACAACTTTTTATTTTGGACTAGGGAGACTTTGAAACATGTAAATCAGGTGAAAATTGAATATAGAAATTTTTGATCAAATACAATACTTCCGACAGGCAAGTAATGGAAGTAAAAGAGAAATTGAAAATTTGAAAGATATTTTGAATGCTGTGAATTAAATTTGTTTGCATAAAAATATGTTTTAATCAGTCCATTAGATAGCGCAATAAAATAAGTTAACGATTAAATTAAAATATAATCGCTACCAGATAAAAATAGAAGATAATTTGAAAGTTCATTCAAATGTAAATAATAAGATTTGTTTCATCGCTACTGTTATCTTGTATACTTTCTTAATAAAATTTATTTATTATTGTTCATAGAATTAGGAATAAAATTAAGTGGTCTCAATTCACCCCTTAACCAAAAAAAGAAAATATCGCCACTAATAAAAATTATTTGTTTGGAAAACGAAAATTTTTTTATGAAAGTAATTTACGCTTTAGAATACAAAAATTTTATTAATTCATTCATTTTTCCATTTATTTTTAAGGGATAGGATGCTTTTATATTCCTTAAGGAAACATAAAATTACAAAATTGTAAAACATGTTTAAATCATTTAAAATACATTAAGGTTATATTTCAATTATATTATTCGATATGCATAATACAAATAATATCTAAAACACAAATACAATAGGATTTTGTATAATATCATACATAAATATCGATATGAGGAAATTAAAATTAGTGAGATTATAGGAGGTGTTCCATTGAAAAATTCTTAATTTTAGATTCTCCTTTCCATTCTTCTTTTGCACAAAAGGAATATTTCAATTAATACTTTCGTGATTGGATGTTTTTGTTTTTTTGACAGAAAGTTCCGCCTGTGGGCGTTATTCTTGTATATTACATAATTATAAATCAATGTTTTCTGTATTCATATTTATAATATAAATGAACATACATTTCAATTATACTCTTTCTAATCAAAGTATTTGTATTCATAGTGCATTGATTGTACAAATATGAATATTGGGTATATTGCTAAGAAATAATGTAGTCTACATAACCTAAAGGAATGCCCACTGGAGGAGTTACAGATTTTCAAATGACATGAATTCACGTCAGCGGTCGAGAAAGTGTTAACATCGATTTGAATTGTAGGCTTAATTACAACTTATGCATTGCACAAACTCGTTTATAATGAAGTGAGATACGTTGACACAATGTGCTCGTTAAATTCGAGTTCTTGGAAAGAAATTCGATAACTCATTACCGATTAAATACAAATTTTTGTTTCAATCAAACTCAAGTTCTTAAAAATGCAGTTTTTGTAATAATAATAGAAACAAAACTAATAAGTATGTTGTAGCCATCACGAAATTTTATTTTACATTTTCTTTTTTGAAAATTACTGCAGTACAATATATTTATCGAAATTAAAATTTATCAAAATTATTTCTCATATTAAGTACAGACGATTTTAATCTTAGAGAAGCATAATACTGAATGTTGAAGAAATGTTAAAATTTGTATTCAACAGACGACATCCAAGAAAATAAAGCTTATAATTTTTTTTTCGTTTTTTACTTTAAATTCTTCTGTTGTAAAAAAAAAAAAAAAAAAGTCGAGAACTTTGTTTCACAAGTACATAGTTTAATTATTCATTTTAAGACAATAATGAGTTCTCTTGAAAAATATTTAAATTATAAAATTACATTGGGTAGGATGAGGTAAATAAGCAATGCTTCTACACGCACAAAAATTTTATTCTTGTTGAATATCACAACACCCTCTCCTTTTGTTTTTTTCCCCCTAGGATTGGGAATAAAATAAAATAAAATTCTCATTATATATGCATCTATAGGAAATTTTATTCAACGCTGCTATATCGAAAATTATGGAAAAATGAGACGACAGTTCAATCTGTAAAGGCAAAAATGACAAAAAAAGCGTTTTAATATTTTTTATAAAAAAGGAAAAAACAAAAACGAATCTTTAACTTTGTTTCAACCATTCGTTTTAATACTATCAACGATTATACCCCACATACGTAAAACTTTTAGCCTTTTTGAAGGTTATTATTTCAAACAGAATTTTTCAATTTCAGAGTGATTGGTTAAAAATAATTTTAATTGTACACATTTTGTATGAAATTACGTCCTAATCCACAGAAAAAAATTGCTTAACAGGGCCATCTGTTAAACAATATGAACCAGAAGGTTATAGAAACAAATTTATGTCAAGGTAGAACTAAATATAAATTTGCTTGAAATTTTGTGTATTAATTTTTTATCTAGATCTGTCGCAAAATTTTTGTCACCTACAAATAGATGGAAAGCCAGACAGGCATTTTCTACTTGGAAATCTATCACGTATAATCGAAAAACGAAACTTTTTACGATAACAATTCCTTTTTCTCTTGAATATAGAGGAATGTAAGAATACAAAGTATGAATTAAAAACAATTTAAACTTGTATGCTGTTGCCATCTCAAGACTCTTCTCTTAATTGTTCTGGTGCGTTAATTAATCAGAAAATAACATGTTAAAGATGGCAACAGTAGGGATGATTATGGTTCATGTGAGGATCCATTTTCACTTTGTGACATAGATTAAGGTACTCTTACATAAGTTCTCTGTACAAAGTTTTTTTAAGGTCTGCATAATTGCGCCACCTACGTGTTAATATATACACAAATTGAATTGACATAGCTTTACACAATAAACATTTATTTATGTTATTTATTACAATATTAGTTATTAAATGCTAACATATAAACAGCTGTATCATAGGAATAAGGGAACCACTTCTCGAGTGATATACACAGTTTTGCTTAACATGCAGTTTGTATACAAAATTTCGTACAATTATAACCAGTGGGTATCGATCATGAATTATATGTCTAAAAACAGCAAAAATATTGTTAGTAGGTTGTTTGTTGGGCGATACATGCTAAATTTTGGGTAGCATAATTTTTTAGGATAAGTATCTTATATAAAAAGTTTGGTGTGATTTCCTGTCACTCTTGTTGAAATATAGCTATATCAAGCAATATTATGAAATTGCGATCTCCGTATCTGAACATTTATTTCAAGAAATATTTCAGGAACAACACTTTCTCACTAGTGCCTGTCATTTCGCCGATTTTCATCTGAAATTCTACAGGAATAAAAGTTTAGATTCCCTTATAACTATGAAGTTTCGAGGAATAACGTGATTTTTTCCAAAACTTTGACAACGCACAGACTCACGTTTTACTGAAAAAATAATATAAATGAGAGAAATTTAGCTGCAATTATTATTTTAGTTCTGCATTTACACATTTGTGCGATGATTACTGCTAAAAAGGCACCAACTTTCTAAAAATATTGGTTGCAACTAATTTAGAATCGTTTCTCTGGAGAAAAGTAGGAACTGATTTTAAACAGTGCTCAGACACGCAAACAAATATTTTAAAAATGATCGAATCGTGTTCAAGACATCTTAGTACTCATAAGATCCTCGAAAAAGAAAGTAAAAAAAAATTAACAAATCTAATTATTTTTCCTATATCTATTTATCTATACATGTATATATATATAGAACACTGAAAGTTAGTCGTTTATCTGTCCGAATTTTTCCTCCGCTGTGCGAAGCTACACTAACCAACCGGTCGCTACGAAAATTGGAACACTTATTAATCGGGAAAAGATCTTGCTAACGCCTAGTATCACCCCCACCACCGCCAAGAGTTATACTAGGCGAGTCGTATTAATCCTGGACGATAGGACCCATGCCCCAGCCCGCCCGGTTCCCGCTGTTCAATGTATTTTTCTAGTCAATTTTGTCCCCTTATTACTTCCGGTGTGATTTTTTTTTTTTTTTTTTTTTTTTTAACACACTTGACATTGTGAGTTTTTTTGCTTTAATTCCCATGCTATTCCTATGGGGTTTTTAGCTTTTTTTCCCCTCTTTTTCTACATTCTAAAGTAGCGGTGGTTAGTAATTTACAAATTTCTTATTATTTTCTTAAAAAATAAAAATAAAAATAAATAAATGTTTTGTTTACCTCAAATGTTTAAGAGATTAATGATTTCGTGAAATATCTGTTAAATAGAAAAACATTTAATTCTCGAATCTTTAAAGTTCAAACAAAAGTTAAGAGTTATACTAGGCGAGTCGTATTATTCCTGGACGATAGGACCCATGCCCCAGCCCGCCCGGTTCCCGCTGTTCAATGTCTTTTTCTAGTCAATTTTGTCCTCTTATTACTTCCGGTGTGATTTTTTTTTTTTTTTTTTTTTTTTTTTAAACACACTTGACATTGTGAGTTTTTTTGCTTTCCTTCCCATAGGAATAGCATGGTAAGAAAAGCAAAAAAACTCACAATGTCAAGTATGTTAAAAAAAAAAAAAGAATTCACACCGGAAGTAATAAGGGGACAAAATTGACTAGAAAAATACTTTGAACAGCGGAAACCGGGCGGGCTGGGGCATGGGTCCTATCGTCCAGGATTAATATGACTCGCCTAGTATAATATATATATAAATATATATCGCCATATATCTCCTTATAGCAGACCACCGCCACTTTAGAATGTAGAAAAAGAGGGGAAAAAAGGCTAAAAACCCCATAGGAATAGCATGGTAAGAAAAGCAAAAAAACTCACAATGTCAAGTGTGTTAAAAAAAAAAAAAAAAAAAAAAAAAAAAAGAATTCACACCGGAAGTAATAAGGGGACAAAATTGACTAGAAAAATACATTGAACAGCGGAAACCGGGCGGGCTGGGGCATGGGTCCTATCGTCCACTAGCGCGTCTTTCTCAAATCGGCTCTCTACGAAACGGGCGAGTTTATTATACGTGCAGGTGGTAACGGAGAAAATGAGGGCTGGGAGTTGGGAGGAGCCGAATCGCAATGAATTTGTTTCTCTTTCGCGGTTAGTTTAGTTGCAGTTCGTTACTGTTTTGATTACGACTAAAACACTTGTTATATATTATTTCGTTATATTATTATCGTTATCTTGTTATATATTATTACGCTTGTTATATTATTATTCAGTTATATTATTATCGTTATATTATTAGATATATTATGTATTATTAGTTATATTATTAACTTAATACATATTGTATCGTTATGGATGGAAATCCTTCAACATCTAATTTGTCGGGAGATCCTTCAGTATCTTCGCTGATTGATTGCGCTAAGTGTAATATAACTTTCTCCGCAAAAAAAAAAAAAAAATTGTATCGGCATCAAAGGCATTTTCATTCTACTAAACTGTACATAGATCAGAAAATTTTTTAATACAGCAAACTCATAATCATAATTGTCTATGACAGCCTCCCCCCCTCTGGTGAACACCACCAGCCTGTTCACATCCCATAAAAAATCTGACCATACAAACTAACACTTGCTGGCAGATTCAACCTGGTATATTAAATTCAAAACTGAGCTCAATTACTATGTGAAATACAGATAATATTAGTAAAAGTAAATTCTTTATGATAGCTATAATTTCAATTATTTAAAAATAAATAGAAACACATACTTTTTTTTTTTGGTATATGATGTCAATTTCACAAAATATTCTTTTACATTCATTTTCACATGAAAATATATATTGCCTTAAAACCATGATGTCATTTCCCACAGTTTTGATAAAATCCTAAGATGTGATAAATTATTAAGAATTTATCAAATCGTAATCTTTAATAATTATCATTTTAAGATATGAAAAAATCTTAAAATGATGCCAATTTCACAATGTTTTTTCATATTCATTATCTACATGACACATGTGAAAATATACATATTGTCTTTACCATGACATCACTTTGACAGGTTTTGGAAAACATAAAATAATTCAAAAGCAAAATTCAAAATCAGGTTTCATATACAAAGAAACTTTTGTGTTTGTGCTTTATAGCTGTCATGCAGTTTGGTAAATCACACACATGGCAAGAACTAAGAATAGTGCTATCTCATGACTAAACCATTCAAGATCTTCTCTCACCAAGGCCATAGCTAGAAAAAAAAAAAAAAAATGTCAGAGGAGGGTTCAGGCTTTAGAACATAAAACACTTGTTATATATTATTTCGTTATATTATTATCGTTATCTTGTTATATATTATTACGCTTGTTATATTATTATTTAGTTATATTATTATCGTTATATTATTAGTTATATTATGTATTATTAGTTATATTATTAACTTAATACATATTGTATCGTTATGGTTGGAAATCCTTCAACATCTAATTTGTCGGGAGATCCTTCAGTATCTTCGCTGATTGATTGCGCTAAGTGTAATATAACTTTCTCCGCAAAAAAAAAAAAAAAAAAATTTGTATCGGCATCAAAGGCATTTTCATTCTACTAAACTGTACATAGATCAGAAAATTTTTTAATACAGCAAACTCATAATCATAATTGTCTATGACAACCTCCCCCCCTCTGGTGAACACCACCAGCCTGTTCACATCCCATAAAAAATCTGACCATACAAACTAACACTTGCTGGCAGATTCAACCTGGTATATTAAATTCAAAACTGAGCTCAATTACTATGTGAAATACAGATAATATTAGTAAAAGTAAATTCTTTATGATAGCTATAATTTCAATTATTTAAAAATAAATAGAAACACATACTTTTTTTTTTTGGTATATGATGGCAATTTCACAAAATATTCTTTTACATTCATTTTCACATGAAAATATATATTGCCTTAAAACCATGATGTCATTTCCCACAGTTTTGATAAAATCCTAAGATGTGATAAATTATTAAGAATTTATCAAATCGTAATCTTTAATAATTATCATTTTAAGATATGAAAAAATCTTAAAATGATGCCAATTTCACAATGTTTTTTCATATTCATTTTCTACATGACACATGTGAAAATATACATATTGTCTTTACCATGACATCACTTTCACAGGTTTTGGAAAACATAAAATAATTCAAAAGCAAAATTCAAAATCAGGTTTCATATACAAAAAAACTTTTGTGTTTGTGCTTTATAGCTGTCATGCAGTTTGGTAAATCACACACATGGCAAGAACTAAGAATAGTGCTATCTCATGACTAAACCATTCAAGATCTTCTCTCACCAAGGCCATAGCTAGAAAAAAAAATGTCAGAGGAGGGTTCAGGCTTTAGAACATAATAAGGAGTGTTAAAAATATAAAATAACTCTATAATTTTCGAATAGAATTTCAAAAGTTAAAGAAAAAATTATAATAAAAATTTGTAAATTCATTTGGTTTGAATCTATTAATGTATACATTATTATTGTTGCATTCTAAAAATTTATTATAATAATTTTAATTACTTTTTTGTAATTGCTTCTACTTTAGTTAAATGTTTTAGACATAATTAGACACTTTATTACAGATCCATGAAATAAACTTGCTAGATTGTGAAATATCAGTCCTCAAACAGAAAAAATACCGAATCAGATTTTGTAATGATACACATGTATAAAAAATTTAGTTGATCTCAGTCCCCCCCCCTCACCCTTTCTATACAACAATATGACAAAACAAACTGACTTGAATACACACAGGTAATTTTAATGTAAGTAGCAAGGCTATAAGCCAGGGAAAGGAGGGGTATTTTTGAAGATTTGTGAAAATTTTGAGTTATATGTCATTTTTAATACTTAATATTCTGTACTAAAGCTTCAACCCCCCCCCCCTCCCCAAACATTTTTTCTAGCTGCAGCCTGGCTTGCTAGTTTATATTATAATAAGTTTAAAATGTTCCTAAATTCTTATTAATCTGGTGTCCACTTACACTGATTTAGAGTTTTGAAATTCCTGTGCTTTAAATAATAAATATGCTTTAATTAATAATTATCTTTAAAATATGTACTTAAGAAAAAAAAAATTAAATTTTCATATACATATTCCTTATTTATTTAAAAAATTCTTATATTAAAATAAAATAACTGTATATACTTATATTTAAAACACACGCGACATTTATTCATAAGTTTTTATATGTAAATATTATCAGGATCATTATCTGAAGCGGTTATCCACAATATTTTATTAAAGTTTCAATAATAAATCAGTTAATCTTGTAATTTTCTAAATATTTACGTGATTAAAAAGTAACAATGTTTGTTGCTGTCAGAAAAAAAAAAAAAAAAAAAAAAAAAAGAAAAATACAAAGTGCAACAAACTATAACAAAGATTCAGAATTAAAGAAGTTTTAGTTATATTATCAAAGCAAATTAAGCTATCTCTCTTAGCACAGGCAGCACGGATTAAAAATTCTTAATCCGCGACATGCATACATCAACCGGATTTCCACATTCCACAGTTAGTTTACGAGTTCGCTTCGTTGTAGAAGACATGCAAGTCAATCCATCATACACCCCCGTGTGAAAATAATAGACTAGTCTCACGCATGCCCAAGGAGGCCTAATAGCATCCTTTCATAGAGAGCCGATTTGATAAAGACGCGCTAGTCTATCGTCCAGGATTAATACGACTCGCCTAGTATAATATATATATAAATATATATCGCCATATATCTCCTTATAGCAGACCACCGCCACTTTAGAATGTAGAAAAAGAGGGGAAAAAAGGCTAAAAACCCCATAGGAATAGCATGGTAAGAAAAGCAAAAAAACTCACAATGTCAAGTGTGTTAAAAAAAAAAAAAAAAAAAAAAAAAAAAAAAATCACACCGGAAGTAATAAGGGGACAAAATTGACTAGAAAAATACATTGAACAGCGGGAACCGGGCGGGCTGGGGCATGGGTCCTATCGTCCAGGATTAATACGACTCGCCTAGTATCTTTATTTATTTCAATCGGAATTTTGGTTTAAAAGATATTTAATAAAAATCCCATTTTTGCTTAAAAATTATTAAAATAAATAAATAAATAAAAAGAAGAAAAAATGATGGCGCTGTGATCGCATTTTTTCTAAACTTTAAACATGGCAGTATAGGACAAAATTTCGTATAAATATACATGATGAGAGTTATTTTAAACTTGTGATTGTAAAACTAATATGAATTATTGATAATGGTAGTAGTTAACTAGGAAAAAAAAATGTGTATGTGGAGGCATCGGTCCCCCCCCCCCAAGGGGGGGATGTAAAGTTTCAAGATGGGTATCTTTCGAAAGATCTCGTCAATACCTTTAAAACGAATGGTTGAACTATAAATCTGTATAATTTAAAACAAAGTTATCATTATTATTATTATTATTATTATTTTTTTTTTTTTTTTACTTTTAACGAATTTTTTTTTTTTTTTTTTAATAATGCGAATAAAATGGACTTTTTTTGTATATTTAGTGTTATACCACTTCTCTAATATGGGAAATTGTCTGCATTATCATGGAAGATAATTTTTTTTAAAGTAATAATTTTAATGATTTATTTTTACTGAGTGAATTTGTATAGGAAAATATAGAAGATAGTCATGTGGTGGCCACAGCATACTAGTTTTTTTTTAAATACAATTAATTTTTTATGAATATCTATCACTTTTTTAGCGATGTTCTTAGTATTAGCGATATTTGCTTTTTTAGCGATTTTCTTTTTAAGTTCCGTTAAAAGATTTTTATTAATGATTTTCTTTTTAGGCTAATTGTATGTGTATGTACATTTCTTCAAACAGAAAAACATATTAAGTAAAATAAAAGAACAGCATATTTTTTTTTTTTTTTCTGAAAAACAATATAAACAAAATAGGTATGTAGTATATATTTAAAAATTGCCTTACACATTGTCAGAGTAGTTAAAACCAGAAAAATGGATTTATTCAGATTAAAAATGTACACGTTTTTAAAAAGGAAAGAAGTTATGAGATAAAACATTACAATACAACATTAATTTCATAAATAGAATATGACAGATATTCGACTTATTTCTTTTAAATTTATTTTACGAGAGCAATTTAAATATAATAATTGCATTACTTGGGATTAATAAAAAAGAATACTTAAATAATTATAAATGTCGCTTTTAAATTGAAGTATGAAAGTATCAAATGAAAGGATTTTCACACAATAATGAAGCATTGTCTTGTACGTATAATGACTGCAACACCTGTTGAAAATCGATAGTACTTAAAGAATAATGGAATTAAAATACACGCATAAATTATATTTTTTTTCCTTTTCAGTATAGAGTTAACTACGATTACACTAGATACTTTTAATTTCTGTTCATTTCCCCCCCTAATATTTAATTTAATTTTCTTTTAACATTTTTGTACAAGATAAGATTCTAGCTTGTTATTTCGAATGCGATTTTTTTTTTCACATCTATAATTAAAAAATGTAGCAGAAAACTATTTTATTTTAGAAATGTAGAGGTGTATAAATAAAATATTGAAACCTTTTTCTATCCGAAATAATTTGAGAAATTGTTTAATGTCTATCTTGAAAATAATTATATAGAGTGATTGACATGTTTTGTTGGATTCCATAGCATGTCATTTACTGTACAGTTATTATTGCTCACCGCGCACTTATCTCTATGATGGTACGCATTTCATTAGAAATTAAAAAGTTCATTTTATAATTGTTTTGAGTTTTAAATTAATGCATTGAATATGAAGCAAAATTATAGCATAATCGTGAAAAAAAAAAAAAAAAAAAAAAAAAAAAAAAAGCATATGCTTGACATTTTTAATTATAGTGCCAAATGGACAAACGTTAAAATCTCGTTATCACTATTATTTGTATTTATATATAGTCTCTTATAATGAACAAAAAGGATTTAGTGCACGCATGGAAAAACTATTCAGAGACATTAAATTTCAAAAATTAGAACATATACTTTGAAAATATTTCAAAAGTCAAACAACGAATATTTTTACTAATAAACATATACAGTCGGTAACAAAAGTGTCCGAAAACTAGCAAAAATTCCTATGTAAAAAAAGTACACTTCATGCGGTTTTGTTAAATAAATCCTTGTCGAATTCTGTTCTTAGTCAGTGTAAGAACATGATTCGATAAGGATTTACTTAACAAAACCGTATGAAGTGTACTTTTTTTACATAGGAATTTTTGCTAGTGTTTGGACACTTTTGTTACCGACTGTACATTCAATACAAAAGGATATCTCAATCATAGTTACGAAAAGATTAATAGAGTAAATGTCAGAAGTATTATTTTGTACCACCACAAGTATCATACCAAAAGAGATTGGATAAAAATACCTATGTAAAAATTATAAATTTCTATGTACAACTTATATGAATATATCTTAGTACTGTGATACCATAAGTAGGTTTCTTTATTATGAGAATAACTGATATCCTAAATGCCCCAACATAAACAGAAATATATAAAAGAAAAGAAATCAGCAATAACAAATGTAATACGACCAGTTTCACCGTAACAACTGAGATAGATTGTTATAGACTTCTTTCTATAATATAAACCCCGATGCATAAAAAGAGGCATATAATACGTTTGAAGCTATGGTTTATCTGTGTAAGCATGTGTTTCTGTACATATATATGTATGTGGAATTGTATCTCCCAAACATTTAGATAGATTTGACCGATATTGGCTTCGTTTTGAACGAAGCCAATTTTGATGATTATCAGCTTTGTTTCAGAGAAATATTTTTATTTTATTTTAAGTGCGATTATTTTTTCAAGTTGTATTTGCTTTCACATTTTATAATTTGTTAGTTGATGTTCTTTTATTTGTTTTAAGACAACATCTTAAATTATTTTCCGATTGAAGCATAAAATACTATAAACATATAACTTTTTTTTTTTTTTTTTTTTTTTTTTTTTTTTAATTGCGAATAGTCAAACAATTTTGCCAAAAACTAAAAATCTATTATAAATAATGACTATATGTCCAGAAACTTAATATCCAAAAAATCTATCTAAAATTAATGATTATACATATATAATACTTAATATGGTCGGCTTTGACTGGTTTGAGATTATTCTTAGTAATATTTAGTGACATTCACGTAAGGCGTCAAATCTTCTTACTAAGATAGTTCTAACCTTGTTCTTATTATCGATTAATATATAGATAATATTATTTATCTATAAATATACCATTACATTATGTTAAATTTTAATGATAATTAAAATTCATTTTTTCACAGTTGAAATAATATTGAAGATTTTTACGTATTGTTTTTAAAACAACCATATACCGTTTTTAATAAAGAAGCATCACAAAACTGGCGTTGTAAAAATTATTACTTACAAACTTTGAATAAACACCATAAAATACAATAAACTCGCAACAATTGTTTCGGGTCGAAAAAACACACGACCCTTCATCAGGCGAACAAAGTAAGCACGAGTGCTGCTGTCAAAGCGGCAACGTACCTTGACGCTTTGACTGCAGCACTCGTGCTTACTTTGTTCGCCTGATGAAGGGTCGTGTGTTTTTTCGACCCGAAACAATTGTTGCGAGTTTATTGCATTTTATGGTGTTTATTCAGAGTTTGTAAGTAATAACCATATACAGTAATAATAATAATAATAATAATAATAATAATAATAATAATTAGATAGTCCTATTTCGTCACTTGAAATTCGTTTTCGGAATTGTGTTTTTGTTTAATTGTACAATGAATAAACAAGGCTTTTCGATATGAACATACATTGAAAATTATTTATTAGTTAGTTTTATTTATTTATTTATTTATTTATTTATTTATTTATTTTTATTTTTATTATTATTTTTTTTTTGTTTAGTATATATTTTACTCTCACATGTTTTAGTTGCATAAACATTATCGGCTTTTTATTAAAAGCAATGTCAATTTCACTAACTAAAGTTTTAATTAGTAACAAAAACTAATTAAAAAGATATTTCGTTAAGTTATTAATAATTTCAAACTCTGTTATGTGAAAATTATTTTCTTACAACGTTTAATTTCTTTATTGAAAATTACTTTGGAATTTATGATTACTTAATAATAATAATAATGGTGAAAGATTGTTTCTTCTTTCCAATATAAAATTTAAATTTTTCATTTTCTAGGGAAAATAAAATCATAAAATCATAAATAAATAAAAAAAATATTTACAGCCGTTTGCTCTTATTAAACAAAACATCAGTTCTGGTTAAGTTTATATTATGATTTCCCTCTACCAAATAGAGCTAGTTAAAAATAATACATTAACTTTAATATTTGATTGTCACGCATAAAAAAAAAAAAAAAAAAAAAAAAAAAATGAGTGTTACACGTAAAAGAAAATAAATAGAATAAAAAAATAAAAATTTAAATTAATTTTTTCATTTTTTTTTCTGTTGATATCGGAAGATTAAAAATAGATACTGAACGTTTAGTAAAATTTATAAATCATAAATGTTTAAGATCATTACAATTTTTAAAATCACATCGCAAACGTAAAATTCTATTGAAAACGTTCTAAGTTTTTATACTTATCAGTTTGTAAACACATAGTCCACTAACATGCAGTAGTAAGTTATGAGTTTATATATTCAGAATTATGTAATAGTTATGAACATTGACCATACTTCGATTGTATTATGTAATAATGTGATATTGAAATATGCAATAAGGAAATTATAAAAATAAAATATGGAAACAAAATATGCAAAAAATATGTTACGATTACAGATTTCGTCATTAATTTATTTTCAATTGCATCAAACAAGCTAATGTTAAAAAAAATTTCATAAAATTAATTACATTAATAGAATATAAGATTTATAATTTTATAAACAATCTCACCAATAGTTCGTTTCTAATAAAAATAAATGTGGCGATGCGAGATTTTATTATATTTTGTTACAATACGTTACATGACAGAAAATTACATTGCTATGATAAATATCCACAATAGTCTTCATTTACATACAATTAAATAATGATCTTCAGAGATAAAAAATCTCTTACTCAAATGATAACCCACAACTGAACAGCATTGTGTAAACGCCTTGTCAATTCAAGAATAGCGCATGATTATTTCCCCGCTAGAGGATATGAATCGGATATATTATAATAATGACCGGATTATGACTTTAATCTGATTGAAGCTGATAAATTAAATTCTATTATAAACATATTATTATTAATCGAAAGATTGGTGTATGAAATGAAAGTTATTCAATTTATACATTATTTGAATATATAAAAATTATTACATACATTATATACATTATTTGAATTATTATTACATATATTATTTATTTTATTATTACATACATTATATATATTATTATATACATTATTTGAAATATATAAAAGTTATAAGCTTAATCATGCAAAATTTCATAGGTATTATACGTTTTGTAGTGTAAAAGTTGCAAGAAAAAAAAGAGAGAGACAGAAAAAAAAAAGGGGGGGGGGGAGGGTGTTGGAATATTTAGTTATTTAATTTTAATTGTTACTTTTAAACTATTTTATTAAGTGATTTTTTTAAATAAGATATTTATATATATTCAACTGTATGTGATCAGTTCAAAAGTTCAGCTATTTTTCTTTTCGATTTTACATCCTTCTTAAATGAATCAAATTTCCTTGCTCGACCTCTTAAAGAAGGCAAAGACGACCAAATTCTTTTATTTACAACTAATGTCAAGTCTATTTAAATACCTCCACAGCAGCGTGCGTTTTTGAGACTTTTTTATTCAACATCCATCACTAAATTTACATGTTTTAAGGTCTCATGAGTCCAAAAGAGTGTTTTTTAACAATTGGTCAGTGTGTATGTGTGTATGTGTGTGGGGAATCTTCTGATCTCCGAAATTAATAAAGATTAAGCTATGAAACTTCAGAATTACGACAGAACTGGTGTACAGATGAAGTTTCTAAATTTTGGTGAAAATTGGGAAGACGGTATGTCCGTATCTCAAAAACGGCTCTAACGATTTTGTTCAAAGTTGCTATATAAACACTCTATTAGATGTTCTTTCGAATAATATAGTTGGTTAGTTCAGGAAAATTGATAGGCGTCCTGTATAAATAATTGAATTTCAGGTACTGCGAGTGGATTCCAGTCAAAACGGCTGTATGTTTTTTTTTTTTCCAAACTGCCATTATTAACCCTCTTTTAAATATCCTTTTGTATGTAATTTTTGTTTTCCGGTCAACAACTGAATATGTCAAGTTTTGGTAAAAGTCGGTGTCTAAAAAAAGGTTTTAACGATTTTCCTGAAAACTGTTACATAAACCCATTTTAGATATCATTTCTCATGCTTTACATGGTTATTACAGAAAAATTAATAGCCATCCTGATCAGATAGATCAGTTTTAAATCTCGGAAATTGGTGTATCAAATAAAGAAAAATAAATAAATTAATTAAAAAACTACCTTTTCTTTTTCCTTGCTATGTAAAATCTATTTCATGTCTTTACATTTTCATGCGTTTACCGCAAACGTATATTAACTTTCTCTTACTGCAAAAATTTCAGTTGCCTATTTCATTAAATCAATTCTTTGTCTTCTGATCACATTATCTCTAAAAAGTGCATATAATACGTGTAATAGTGGGTAATGGAAGTCGTGTGGTTGTTTCACACCAGATTTTCTTTTAGTAACAAAAGATTTAGTGTAAAATTTGCTTAAATTTCTTCGTCAAGGGGCATTTTTCATGTAATTTTTTTTTTTTTTTTTTAATACAGTGGTGCAGTTCATTCAACAACTTAACTAGGATTATAAATGCTCAATGCGACGTCTGTCAGTCATTAGAATCACAATCAGACGTTGCGAATTGAAAATTCTCCTAAAAATGCTTGAGTATTCGAAATATGGTGTCAGTTGATCAGTCGCATCTGTTTAAAATGTGAGATGATACTGCGAATACAACGCGATATGTTATTGAAAAATATAAATAATATTTAAAAAAAAAGAACATTTTTCTTTACATTTCAGTGAAAACCGCATAGAGTTACTGTGAGTACTTTTTTAAAAATACAGTTTTTAATTTTCAGTGACTTTTGGATCACCCAGTACATATATATATACATACATATATATATATATATATATAATGTATATGTATTAGATTTTATCTCTTTTACTAAATATGCAATAATATCATCTCATCAGAAATAAAATTAATAATTGCTTTGAAATAAAATTATCCAACACATGAAGAATATTAACAAAGTTACTACAAATAGAAAGTTTAAAATAAATTATAAAGTTTTTAGCTACCGTTTCCCTTCTATGTTCGTTTACAAGTAAAGTTATCAGATGTAATCTTCTAAATGAGTGCATAGAAATAATAAATTCTGAAGATTTAACTAATAATTATGAATAAATATGTCTTCGTGAAATGGTTTCAGCTAAAGCAAGTTTTTTTTTTTTTTTTTTTTTTTTTTTTATGCAAATGCAAATGCAAATGCTAGATATACATTTACCAATAAGTCCGATTTGTAAAAGTAAGTCATAGAAATCTTAAGGCAAAAAGTATTGAAATCTTTCACCTCTTTTAATTAATGAATTGTATTTGTACTTTTCTCTTGAAAGTCATTTATAAAGATCTCCAAGAGTGCTTTTTTCTCTGTTCATTTGCCTAAAGAATAATGCTACTATTAGAATATTTGATTTCTTTCAGAAGAAATGCGAAAGAACTTTTCTGATGTCGTTAGAAATGTATGATAAGAATTAACGAGTTATAACTTTCTTTTCTTTAGAAAAGCATTTCTTGAATCACTGATCTAATAAAAGTTTTTATTATTATTATTATTATTATTATTATTTTTACAGTTATTTTCACTATGAAATAAAAGAGCATTTTTAACACTTTTGAAATAAATCTTACAAAAGCCTTCCTCCAGTATTTATTTACTTGAGGCAGGACATCTTCCTTGAATGTTAACGATTTTCACATAGAATTTGAAGAAACACAAGTATTTGGACAGGAAATAATTATTTCATATTTCTTATATGCAAAATTTATTTACATTATTATAAAAAATATATTTTTTATAAAATTATCTTACTAATTTTTTTTTTATAAAATTATCTTTCTAATTATCTTGCTGAATTTTTACAAAGATATAAAAATAATACAATCTTATGCATTGTTGAAAATTACTGAAGAAAAACTACTATAAACAATTAAGTAAAGTTACAGCGAAAAAAAAAAAACAAGACCTTCCGGCTTTTTCGGAAGGGTAGGTTGATTTCTTTTTCCTTATCAAGTAGCCGTCATTTTGTTTCAAAATGGCGGCTACAAATTATTAATGCACTTGGTAGAAATATTGATGTAGGCTATGCACATATGGAGTTTTAAGCAAATCGGTTCATAAATACACTTTTATGTGAATTTAAAATTTTCAAGTGGCCGGCGCTAGGAAAAAAAATGGTGGGTTAAGTTGACAAATATATGAAATGCGTTTGTGAGATTAGTCTACTGAACACACATAGTTCGAATTAATTCAAAATCTCAAAAGTCATTGTGTTGAAAAATTAAGTGGCTCCCACTTCGATAAAAATGGCAGAGAAAGTTGCTCATCTAAGATATCGTTGCAAATTTGAAAATATTTTTTTTTTTTTTTTGTAGAAATTCTTTCAAAGAGGCTTAGTAAGTTGATAAAATGTTAGTTTCCTGCATTTCTAGTTTGTTTTAGCATTAAAATAGTCTAATTTTACCTTAAAAACGGATTAAAAAGATCCAGTAACGCATGTAATGGATTTGGCGCCAAATTTGGCGACTTTTCCCCTATGGCGACTTTTTTGGCGACTTTTGGCGAAAAAATACTTATTATCGATATACCAAAGATGGACGCAATAACGTGATTGGTTCATGAGTTACGTGAATTTTCTAAATTTTTGTTGTTTGAATGATAAATCCATTTTTCAACTTTGATTTGAATTGATTAAGTATTTCTAAAGTTCCAGCAAACACATCGAAGATATTTGAAGCATAGGTTACTGTCCAACTGTGGTTTAAATCAGTGCCGTGTTTCAAAAGTTATTATTATGACAAATTTTCAAGTGGCAGTCTAAGTGGCTGCGACTTGTAAAACAAAATAGCAAAACAACTTGCCCATCGAAATCATCCAGTACATTTGTACGATAAGTTCATTGTCCAGTTCTAGTTTAAATTAAATCAGAATTTCAAAAATTATAATCATAAGAAATTTTCAGGTGGCACCACTTGTAAAAAAAAGTGGAGTGAGATGCCTAGCGAACTTATCTGAGATATTTGAATGATAAATCCACTACCCAAACTTGAAGCGAATTGATTCTGTCTTACTAAAGTTACCATAATGACAAATTTTCAAGTGGCCGCCACTTGAAAATAAAATTGCGGATCAAGTCATCAAGAGAACTTATCCTAGATATTTGAACCAAAAGTTCACTAACCAGCTTTTATTTGAATCAGTTTAGTATTTTAAAAGTTATCGTGATGGCATATTTTCAAGTGGCAGTGTGATTTCAAGTGACTGGAACTTAGACACAAGATGTCGGGACAAGTTGCCTAGTGAAAACATTTAAGATAATTATATGATAATATCACTGTCAAAATTTGGTTCGATTTGAAGTATTATTTCAAAAGTTATCGTGATTTTAAATTTTCAAGTATGAGCCTGATTTCAAGTGACCGCGCTTAACTTAAGATATCTGCCACTTTATTAAAAGTGGCGGATATAGTTTATTAATAAACTTCATTGAGATCCTTATGTGGTCTGTATTTACATCACAATCCAAACAATTTCGGAATACGCTTTTTACAATTTAAATTTAAAATTTTCAAGTTGTCTCCACTTGAAAACAAAATGGCGGAGCAACTTGGTTAACAAACTCATCTAAGATATTTATAAGATAAGTTAAGACACTGTTCAAATTTGGTTCCATTTGGAGTATTATTTCGGAAGTTATCATGGTTTTAAATTTTCAAGTGGTGGCCTGATTTCAAGTGGTCCCGCTTAACTTAAGATATCCAGCACTTTATTAAAAATGGCGAATAAAGTTCATTAATAAAGTTATTTGAGACACTTGCGTAATCTATGTATACATCAAAATTAAAAGAAATTCGCAATACGCTTTTTACAATTTGAATTTAAAATTTTCAAGTGGTCTCCACTTGAAAACAAAATGGCGGAGCAACTTGGTTAACAAACTCATCCAAGATATTTATAAGATAAGTTAACACACTATTCAAATTTGGTTCGATTTGGAGTATTCTTTCGGAAGTTATAGGGATTTAAAATTTTCAAGTGGTAGCCTGATTTCAAGTGGTCCCGCTTAACTTAAGATATCTGCCACTTTATTAAAAATGGCGGATATAGTTTATTAATAAATTTCATTGAGATCCTTATGTGGTCTGTATTTACATCAAAATTCAAACAATTTCGGAATACGCTTTTTACAATTAAAATTTTAAATTTTCAAGTGGTCTCCACTTGAAAACAAAATGGTGGAGCAACTTGGTTAACAAACTCATCTAAGATATTTATAACATAAGTTAAGACACTGTTCAAATTTGGTTCCATTTGGAGTATTATTTCGGAAGTTATCATGGTTTTAAATTTTCAAGTCGTGGCCTAATTTCAAGTGGTACCGCTTAACTTAAGATATCCGCCACTTTATTAAAAATGGCAGATAAAGTTCATTAATAAAGTTATTTGAGACACTTGTGTAATCTATGTATACATCAAAATTTAAAAAAATTCGGAATACGCTTTTTACAATTTGAATTTGAAATTTTCAAGTGGTCTCCACTTGAAAACAAAATGGCGGAGCAACTTGGTTAACAAACTCATCTAAGATATTTATAAGATAAGTTAAGACACTGTTCAAATTTGGTTCGATTTGGAGTATTATTTTGGAAGTTATAGGGATTTTAAATTTTCAAGTGGTAGCCTGATTTCAAGTGGTCCCGTTTAACTTAAAATATCTGCCACTTTATTGAAAATGGCGGATAAACTTCATTAATAAACATCATTGAGACCCTCGTGTGACCAGTATTTACAACAAAATTCAAGCAAATCTTGCTTTAAATATGCTTTTTACAATGTCGGTTTGAAATTTTCAAGTGGCTGCCACTTGAAAACAAAAAGTCGGAGCAACTTGGTTAACGAACTCATCCAAGATATTTATAAGATTAGTTCACTGTCCAAATTTGGTTCGATTTCGAGTATTGTTTCGGGAGTTATCGTGATGACAAAATTTTCATTATAGATATATATATATATATATATATATATATATATATAGATAGATAGATAAACGAAGTGATTGCAATAGGTCGATTTCTAAAGAAATCAACCTAATATATATATATATATATATAAACCTTCTTTATATATACATTTAAATTGTAAATATAAATATATATGTATATATAAGTGATAGATATTTTAACCTTAATTATTTAGCATTTAATAGATACATGTCAACCAACAATATATATATATATACAGTAGCCTCCACTTTATAAAATCATGTTTGTTTTCATCAAAATGATTTTATTAAGCGGCTGATTTTTATATCCGGCGAACATACCCGAACTCAATAAAAGAGCATTCATTATCTAGATATGGAAAGAAATTCTTCTTCGCCCTTCTATCTTTGTATCAACTAGCCATCCATAGGAATGGATTTTTTGCTGCTTATCATTCATATAAAATTTTCAGCATTTAAGGACAAAATTACATAAAAGATGGAAATTTTCTTTGACTTCTACTTTCCTTATTCATTTTTGCTTGCGGTTCACTTTTACGTCTGGTAGAATTTAGGTACTAATATATCTTCATTTTTATGTTTTTATGAAACAAATTGAAAAATTTCAAACTTCGATGTCGCCTTCCTTTGACTATCCATTTGAAGAAAACCATCATACTTTACCAAAAGTTTACGTTTTACTTTCAAAATAAAAGCTATCCGCTTGTATATCTTTCAACTAAGTTGCTTCAAGATAAGAACTAGAAATTCTATTTGAATATTTAAAGACGGAAAAAAAAAAAATTCATTGGCCAATCATTTGAATCCATTCCTTGAATACCTAACTGCAATCGTGTTTTTCTTTCTTTTTCCTTTTTTTATATCTTTCTATATTTTCCTATTTAAGGCGTAAAATTTTCGACAAAGAGTAATAATGTGAAGGCTAGTTTCGTTCCGTTTCATTGTTTTCTTTTCAAAAATCTGGTGAGAAAATATAATTCGTTGTTTAGCTTACATACATGATCATTTTTAACTGTTAAAGAGATTTTCTTTTGAGTTTATTAACCGGCGATGCTGATTTCATTAAGCGGCGATTTGTTTTGATTTGATTCCGAACCCAGTGATTTGATCATATTAAGCGCTTGATTTTATTAACCAGTGATTTTATAAAGCGGCGGGTACTGTACATTAATTATTGGCAGAAACACATCACTCTCTTTTCTGCGTTACTTCTTCTGAGTAAAAATATTTACTTTTAATTTAATATTGTGTTTATCTCATCACGAACTGCTAAATGCAGAAAGACGCCAAAGACACCAAAAAAGGGCAAATAATAAAAATTAAAATGTACAAAAAGTGATCACTTAAATGACTAGGCTAATGAGTTTAAAAATATCAATTAAAAACCATAGAATAGTTTAAAATTAACAAATCACCAGTATTTAAATCTGATGCCTATAAAAATGAAATATTTACACGTTCAATAATTTGACATAAACATTATTTACACTTCAATAATAAACATGAAATGAAGAATGAAAACCATAAAAAATTTATATTGCACAAGTGCCTGCTGAAATTTCTTCATTATAGAATTAAAGTAATTTAATATGTGGTTTAGATATCGATATAAACAAAATATTCACACGTTAATTTTCCTTTTTAAAAGAAGAAATATATTTATTTATACGTAAATAGTAAAACTAAAATAAAACCTTACCAAAACACAAACTTTAACATGCACTTTTAGTCATTGATGGCATAATTATATATTTATGATTTTATAATTAATACATTTTATCATTCTGGTACCAATAAAAAAATATATTTACACTTTTTTTTCCCTTTTTTTTTTTTTTAGATTTAACAGCAAAAATAACTCATAGTACATAGAAACCCGTAAGGATATACTGAGTATCAGCGGGGCAGCAATAATGAGGGTTGGGTTCTGAAATTGAGTATTTTGGTGAATTGCTTCTTTCGATAAATCTTATCTCTTTGAAATTTTTTAAAAAAGTGTGTGATCGAAGCACTAGTTTGGATTACGCACCGAAAAGCAGTGAACATCTTAATCATAAATAGTTTTCACATTTGTTTCTAGATTTTGAGTCTAGATTATTGGGTTGGATTGTGGGAATTAAGGCACTAGGGTCCTGGGCCTGGGGGAGTGACCTCCGGGGTGTCTTTCTAAAGGGTCCTAGCCCGTATTTACACAAGTTTCGGAAAAAACCACGGAAAACGCCGAACGGCTAGGAGGACGAGTGCGACCTGTGATCGAACCCGGCACCTCACGTCTACCAGCTTTAAGGGCTGTTTGCTTCTAGAAAAAATGACCAATTAGAATGTCTTTTTTTTTTTACTTCTCGTGATTTCTAAATTTGATCTGTTTTGATGTAGTGACCAGTGTAGCTGGTGAAGAGTGAAAGTATGGCATAAAAATTTGTAATCTCGATTATTAGTTTTAATTGAAATCTAATATAAATATACAATGTCTCTGATAAAACATTACTATAATTCCCAACAGTTTTAATCACGTAAATATAAGTAATTCCAGGCAAAATTGTTTTTTATAAATATAAAATTTTGTTTGGTGAAACATTATATTTTTATTTCTCAGAGTAACAAGTAAAAATATATATTTTTCTTTTTTTTTTTATGAAGATTTGACTAATATTTGACTTTTTCTTTTTCATATTTTCTCATGATTATCTAATTTATCCATTAAATCTTCCTTTTACACACACACGCACAAATTAAATAATAATAAAAAACATATAAAAAATTAATATGCTAGCATTTTTTTTATTTTTGAAGTAATTTTCTTATTACATGTTTCTATACCAATATATACATTTTTAAATGTTGGATGCACATTTTTCCCTGAATATTTTTCTTTCTAAATATTTTGTGTTAAAATATTTATTTTCTTTGCCTTTATTCGAAATATAGATTTATTTAAGACAAAACAGTTATAAACTGTCATTTTGTATTTCTTTGAGGGGAAAAAATGCCGTTAGAGAAAACCCTAGTGTAGTCTAAAACATTTCTCAATACCAATTATTTAGAAATGAAAAAAATAAATACTTTTCTGCTTTTTCTATCTCCCGAAGTAGAAACAATTTTTTCTGCTTATTATGATGACGTTGTTTCCAATAAAAAATTTGATATTTTTTCCTATAATGAGAATAGGGAAATAAAATAGAATAAAAATTACAGAATTCCTTTTAAAATTGCTAATTAGATCAAACGTACACTAAAAGAAAATATAAGTTGTTCTATATTTAATTTGAAGACACACAGTTAAAGAAAAAGTATATATTTGACGAGGCAACAAGTAGATTACGAGCAAATATTTAAAAATTAAACTTGTGGGCTGTCTTAAGAAAAAAAAAATATATATATATTTTTTAATTAATAATTTTCTTTATTTTAATATTTGTAATTTTAGTCTAGGGTATCTGTGGTATTCTGAGATGCTATGCCGTTCATTCGCACGTACATACATATTGATACATATACAACAACATATAGAAAAATACTGTATAAACAGCCAAACAGTTTTCAATTCTTCGGATTTATTCGTACCACTATGCTCTTATGTATTCTCCAGATTATTTAATCGCAGAAAT
This sequence comes from Salticus scenicus, assembly GCA_963930645.1. Classification (NCBI taxonomy): domain Eukaryota; kingdom Metazoa; phylum Arthropoda; class Arachnida; order Araneae; family Salticidae; genus Salticus; species Salticus scenicus. The sequence continues at coordinate 44,936,543 of OZ005650.1, forward strand.
TTTGCTAAAATACAAAGAGAATACTTCTATAAATATGTACTGGTATTCATTAATTTTGCTTTTTCATCATTGAATTTTTTAAAATATTCTTCACAAATCTTGATATTTTTCTCTGATTACTGAGGCACTTATAAAAAAAAAAAAAAAAAAAAAAAAGGTAATATAATTTTTTAGGTTTTTTCATCTCAAATTTAGTTTAAGGCTTTGACCATAATTTTGCGTTTTTAACCGGGAAAACAGAAAGAAAACTACCAAATCGCCGAGTTGTGGTTTTTACATAACATTACATCTAACCATTAAGACTATTTCATTTATTTCAAATGAGAAATTAATTTTTTTTTTTTAATTGTGACGGCATATATATTGTCGAACCTTGTTAACGTGAACACTGTTAACATGAATTATTTTTAACATGAACTGTTTTCACAATCCGATCAAAATGATGATTAGTTTAGTTATTTGAAGATTAGTTACTGATAGCATGAACTACTGATAACATGAACAAATGTTTTATCCCCCTTGAGATTCACATTAACGAGGTTCGGATGTATATATATATATATATTACTAAATGATCCTTCGTCTATAATTTTATTCATTCCTTCAGTACAAGTATAAGCATTTCTTTTTTTCTAATTTCGATTAATTTTTGCATCGATATCGTCAGTTTCGCGTGTTAATTTCGGGAAACTTTTATAAAAAAGATAAATGTATTTGTGTTGTTTAACAGAAAAACTTAATTTTTATTAGTAAGCATTTTTTTTTCTTTTTATATAAAAAAAAAAATAATTGTATTCAAGTGAGAAATAGTAGGCAGCTATGACATGATAACAATACTTATCATTACCATTATCAAGACTTGCTACAAATTTCTTCCCGCTCTGCTGATCAGAAATGAAGATATTTTTAGCAGATTTTATTTTATTTTATTTTATTTTTGTCCTACTCTTTTACACTTTATTCAAACATTTCAGGACTGAATAAATGATAAATACTATATTTTATCTTTTTTTTATTTTTCTTGTCATAGTTTCAATTTTGAAAGAAATATATAATGCATAATTTACGGGTCCTAAATCCCGAAATATGGAGCACTATTAATAATTACAGAACGTTGAATAACCACTATAAAATGCAATAAATGCCGTTTTTACTTAAACACTCATGCCTATTTTGTTCGTTTGACGAAGGGTCAGGTGTTCTTTCGACCCAAAACAATTGTTGCGAGTTTATTGCATTTTATGCTGTTTATTCGAAGTTTTGCAATTATCACTTTAAAACGCCAGTTTTGTGGTGCTTTATTATTATTTTATGCAGCACTATTGTCTATTTTTGAGAAATTCTGAACTCATTTGCTAGAATATCCATACGTTTTAAGTATCACAATAACATTTAATAAAGATAGATTTTATGTAGGATATAGCGTAATAATGAATAATTTACTGGTCCTGAAGCATAAAATATGTAGCACTAGCGCCTATTTCGGAAAAGGTCCGAACTTAGTTACCAGAATATTTGTATACTGTCAATCCTAATATAAGATTTTTAGAAGTCACATTTTATGAAGGATGCAGCGTAATAATAAATAATGTACGGATCTTGAAGCACGCAGTATGCAGCATTAAGGCTTATTTTTATGAAGGTTTGAGTTCAGCTATCATATTATCCGCACCATGTAAGTCCACATATATGATTCTATACAGGAAATGTTTTACAGTATAATAATAAAGAAAAATAAGACACACTTGTATGAAAATAATAATAATAATAATAATTTTATACAAGCTTTTAATTTCATCACAAGTGTGTACAAACTCTTTTTTTTTCCTTAAAAAATATAACTGTGATTCATTTATAAACAATAGAGAAATTCTGGTTTTGTACTTATTATTGTAACATACATTGTACATAACATTTTCGTAGTCCATTGTGTATAATTTTCACTATATGACATATAAAGTATTCATAGGATTTCGAACACAATACTCTTCTATGCAGCTGTATTCTACAACATTTTCTTTTGTAAATCTGTGACCTCTTAGCCGTAAGTGCTTGAATGCAGATACGTTACCGGAGAAACCGAAGAGGAGGTGGGTCACTATCTTCTCCTTATGCACACCGCCTTACGTCTTCGATGTTGGTGAAGCGTAGCTCGGTGGCTTTTGATGCTGCTGGTGTTACTGGTGTTAAGGAAGGAGAGGCTGGAGATTTTACTGATGGTAAAAGAATGGAGATGCTGCTATTGATGATGATGGCAAGAAGAAAATGCTACTGATGTTATGTAGCTGTCACAAATCGGTAAATAAAATGTCACAATTGAGTAAGAAATTGTCACAATCGGGAAAAGTTTGACAAGTCCGGGTAAATATAAGTCCAATTAGAGTGTATTATTCTCAGATTTTATCCTCGAAAACAACATGTGAAGATCGATTTCTTTTTGCGCCTAAAAAATAAACAAAAACAATAAATAATTAGTTTAAATTAATGGTAAAAAATGCATGCAATAAATAATAAATAAATAAATAAATAAAATGTATTTACAGAGAATAATTTCTTTTATGCATTATAAAATACATTAACTACAGATAAAAATGATTGCAAATTTGAAATAATTTTTTTTGCATTTATATGTGCCTTAAGCTGAAAAAAAAAAAAAAAAATCACATTATGATTGATTTAATTTTTCGAAATATCAGTAAAAAGTTTTGGCTATGTAAAACATGGCATTCTGGCTAATTTCTTTCACTTGTCTATATATAGTCGAAGATTTTTTTTCTTATTCCCATGAAAGTTCTTAAACAGAATAGTTGCTATAATTGTACGTTTTGATGTACCCTAATGAAAATAAATTTTTAGTGGTTATACTCTGTGTTTATGTGTTTGTGTCCGGCTATTATCAACATTATAAATGAACACATATCCACTAGTCATCCAAAATATTACATTCAAGATCTTTATCGTAAAGCGATATTACTTAAAACCTTTTAATATATCTTTTACAGGGACATGTAAAAGCACTCTAATATTCTAACTCTCTCTTCATCTATTGTCGAAACTTCTTTTTGCCACACTTAATATATTTATATTTCACGAGACATAACTTAAAATTTTATGTGAATATCTTTCGTTTAGAATATTGTATGAAACTCACTACCAATTTATTTACAAGGTCTGTCAAAAGAAAATCGGATAAGTTAGCAGGTGGGTGGAGTTTTCTTGAAGTACATTTCATATTGATTTGTGCTTTTCATCACTGTACTAAATTTAACTAGATTGTCTGGATAGTATACAGTTTATAAATAATATACAGGGATTTTAAAAATAAAGCGAATACATTGTTTGGTATCGGACATCATTGATCGAAGTGCTTTACTAAATTTTTCCATTACCAGAAAGTTTAATTTAAAAATATAAAAAAGATTCTTTAATAATAAAGGAACTTTAATGATTAGGCTTTTAATGTTGAGGAGAAAAAGCCGCAAGCACTTGAAAAAAAAAAAAAAAAAAAAAAAAAAAATATATATATATATATATACGTACATGTATTGATTCTTTAGGACGTATGATGTATCTGTACACATCGCTAACTCTTCAACTTAATAAACAAGAACTTTTTAACTTAAAATATACGTTCTTTAGAAACGGCTACTATATTCATTTCCTAAAATTTCATTTTCTATTTATACCTCAATTTTATTTTAATATTTTTTAAACTTCTTCTTCACGTCCATCCTAACTTTCTTGTTTTTCAACCATATAAAGAAATTAATAAATCTCTATTTTATCTCTTCCAATTTGTATAATTAAAGCAATCAAATGTAATGGAAATATTAAAAGAACTACTTATGACGAAATAGAATAAATTTAGTATAAGTTTTAATCTCACTAATTTGAATATGATAAGTAACCAGTTAAAAAACATGATTTTTTAAAAAAATTATTATTCATAAATTTGACACTTTATACAACCAATTTCTTGTATTTAAAAAAAAGAAAAAAATAATAATAATACGGAATGATATATGCTGTTTTACAGTACGAAGTTAAAATAATTCAACATAAAGTTTAAAACCATCTTAAAACCATTTCAAATCTTTATCTATATATATAGAAGAGCAGAGTCTCTGTGTGTGTCTGTGTGTGTGTGTGTGTCCGCTATAGAATCCTAGGCCGTTTCACCGAGCGGGACCAAATTTGGCACGGTTAATGTTTACGACCCGAGAAAGACAACGCCGCAAGCGATTTTACAAAATTCGCCCCCCAAGGGGGGGGGGAGAGGGAGCAAAACATGATTTCACAAAATCCTTCATATCTCAAACAAAAAAACAGATATGAGTAAAATTTTTGCTTTAAAATATAGCTAATACAAATGTCTAAAAATCGGTTTCTGGAATATTTGAAATTCGGTCCCCAAGGGGGGCGGGCAAAACGTGATTTCACATGCGTAAAACGTGATTTCGCATAATCCTATATATCTCAAAAAAAAAAAAAAAAAAAAAAAATAGATATACGTGAAATTTTTGCTCTAAAATATAGCTAATGCAACTATCTAAAAACCAATTTCTGGAATTTTAGAAATTATTTCTGGAATTTTAGAAATACAAGGGGGGGGGCTATGGAGCAAAAACAAATAGAAGTACAGTTAGGCCGTTCAAAATTGGTACAGATAGGTTTTAATGGCCTGCAAGTCGAATGAAGATATTTTCGATTGTGTAAAGTTATTAGGAGGGGCACGGAGGGGGGAAGGGAGGGGGGCAAAAAAATAAAAATAGTGTCAGATCGTTCAAAATTGGTACGTAGAGGTTTTCGATACTTACAAGTCGATTGCGGATATTTTTGAATTTGTAAAATTACTAGGAGGGGCGGGTAGGGGGTGGGGCGGTAATGGGGAGCTATGGGGCAAAAACAAATAGAAATACAGTTAGGCCGTTCAAAATTGGTACAGATAGGTTTTAAAGGCCTGCAAGTCGAATGGGGATATTTTCGATTGTGTAAAGTTATTAGGAGGGGCAAGAAGGGGGAGGGGAGGGGGGGGTGCAAAAAAATAAAAATAGTGTCAGATCGTTCAACATTGGTATGTAGAGGTTTTCGATACTTACAAATCGATTGCGGATATTTTTGAATTTGTAAAATTATTAGGAGGGGCGGGTAGGGGGGGCGGTAAGGGGGGGCTATGGGGCAAAAACAAATAGAAATACAGTTAGGCCGTTCAAAATTGGTACAGATAGGTTCAAGAGGCCTGCAAGTCGAATGGGGATATTTTCGATTGTGTAAAGTTATTACGAGGGACAAGAAGGGAGGAGGGGAGGGGGGCAAAAAAATAAAAATAGTGTCAGATCGTTCAAAATTGGTATGTAGAGGTTTTCGATACTTACAAATCGATTGCGGGTATTTTCGAATTTGTAAAATTATTAAGAGGGGCGGTAAGGGGGGGCTATGGGGAAAAACAAATAGAAATACAGTTAGGCCGTTCAAAATTGGTACAGATAGGTTTTAGAGGCCTGCAAGTCGAATGGGGATATTTTCGAAAGTGTAAAGTTATTAGGAGGGCCAAGAAGGGGGAGGGGAAAGGAGGGCAAAAAAATAAAAAAGAGTTAGATCGTTTAAAATTGGTATGTAGAGGTTTTCGATACTTACAAATCGATTGGGGATATTTTCGAATTTGTAAAATTATTAGGAGGGACGGGAAGGGGGGGCTATGGGCAAAAACAAATAGAAATACAGTTAGGCCGTTCTAAATTAGTACAGATAGGTTTTAGAGGCCTGCAAGTCGAATGGGGATGTTTTCGAAAGTGTAAAGGTATTAGAAGGGTCGAGAAGGGAGGGCGGAGGGGCAAAAAAAAAAAAAGAGTTAGATCGTTCAAAATTGGTACATCGAGGTTTTGGATACCTACAAATCGATTGCGGATATATTTGAATTTTTAAAATTATTGGGAGGGGCGGGAAGGGGGGAGGGAGCGGAGGGGCAAAAAAATAAAAATAGAGATAGATCGTTCAAAACTGGTGCATAGAGGTTTTTGATAGTTACAAATCGATTGCGGATATTTTCGAATTTGTAAATATACTAGGGTGCTCATATATGTGCGCATCGCGCACGGGACTACGCTGCCGAAGGCAGTGGGGACCCGGTGTGACACTTTTCCCGATCAGAGTTTTTTTTTTCTTTTTTTTTCACATGATAAAAATTAATGCAATTTTGAGAATTCGTTAATTATAATGATTCATTTAAAAATAGTGACCAGCGAAGCGGGCGTAGCCTGCTAGTAGAAATATAAACTAGATATCTTGAAACACATTTCTAAAGTCAACCGCTCCTTGTTTCTTAAGCCAGCTTAGATCGAATTAGTGTCGGGCGATGGAATGTGCCCTGCCAATAAATATTCCCGACTACTCTGGAATGTGTGTTACCTTCACTCTACGACTGCTGAGAAAAATGTCTTCCACCAGCTTCAACATGTCTGATTTGACCACTGTTATTGGTATCTCTTGCCTTTTCGCATCGATTAAGTCTGTGCGACTATCTTCAAATTCATGGCACAATTTCACAATGGTTGCACCTGGCATTAAAGTTCGTCCATACACTGTCGATATTTTTTACTAAACCTCCATGCATGTGCCACGTTTTGTTTGCATTAAAAGTACTGTACCAAGCATTTCGACGTTGGAGAAAGTTTCATCCATGTGAAGTGCATCTTTTTTCTAATCCTACGCAGCAACAGTTGCAACTATTCGATTGAAACTGCTACGTTTTCAAAGCCATGGTACTCAATTATCGACCATGCAAGCTTCACTTTGTTTTTGCATTGCTGCCTTCTGTAGAAGAATAAGTGTAACATAAGTGTAAGAATGTCTTACGCACATCCCATGAAGTGTTTCTTTGCATATTGCTTTATGCTTCTAAAAAGCTTATGGTACGATCTACTAAAAACCATAAAAGATTTTAATATTTTAGCTTATATTTAACCTGTTTTTATTAAAAGGTTTGTTCGTACATATGTTTTCGTTTAATTTTAAACCCAATTTTGCACATGTCTCCGCACTTTAAAAATAGGTTCTTAAAAATAAGTATATATTGTCTCAAAATAGCCCCGAAACAATATATACTTAAATTTGAAAACCCATGTATTCATTTTTGAGTACATTTGTGAGGTAAAGCTAGGTTAGCGTAATGCTACAAATGAAGTACGCACTTTAGGAATAACACGTGAATGTGTAAAGTTTAGGATTCAGTTGATGAATGGAGTTAGTTCCTATGATAAATGATAAACGACACTGTAATTCACGATATGCTAATATTTTGGAAAGGGAATTGTATAAAAGGAGAAGGAAGATTGTTTTTGTGGGGAGTAGTTAGTTGTTAGCGGCTAGCAGGTTAGCTGTTTAGATTTAGAGGAGAGGCTGCTAGTTTAGCGGCTTAGTAGTAGGAGGCTAAAGGAGTTAGTAGCGTGCGGCTATAGTAGGAGATAGTTAGTCGAGTAGTATAGTGGGTAAGGGAATCCTCCCACTTACGAAAGACGAGTATAGTCGGGAGAGTTAACGAAGTTAAGCGAAGCAGTGGCGATTAGTATCTATTGATAGTTAAAGTATTTATGAAGGCTGCCCTTTAAGTTTATAAAGGTACTGGAAGGTGATTATAGTCCAACGCCGCCTTTTCATTAAGCTCAAAATAAAAGCTCTTTGATTTATTTTATATATCTGACTTTGTCATTACTTCATAATTTCATTAAGTAATTAAGCTAAAATCTTAAGTTAAAGGATCATGACGACCACTCGGTCGTCACACATTGACCTATCAAACATGGGGATATTGGGATTCTTATTGGTAAACCCCATTTCTGAGCATGTCAATATACTCAAAAATGAGTACATGGGTTTTCAAATTTAAGTATATATTGTTTCGGGGCTATTTTGAGACAATATATACTTATTTTTAAGATATATACTTATATATACTTATTTTTATACTTATTTTTTACAGTGCGACATCTTTTGAAATTCTAATAAATTATATATTATTCAGATCAAATTATAGTTACTTTCATCACAAGTTGAAGCATATACTGTTACAGTACATACCTTGTAGTGATCTTGGTAGTCTACTTTGGTTAAAGAATTGCTAGTTTGGAATGTGTATTATTTTTGAAATGTTACCTGATAAATCACTTACCGTTGGCCGCACAGTTTAAGGTGCTTTAAGGTGACATTTTTAGTAAAGTCGAGCCATTTTGCAATGTCTTGTTTCGACTTTTCAGCTAATATATCCCTGAAGTGATCATTCATTCGGATGGCATTTAAATAGTCTTCGTGGTGTACCCCATATGATTCAGGCCACCAGATCCCTTTGACTGCTTCAACTTTAATTTGAAACCATGCTTTAGCTTCGTTGATATCGTGAGGATTTCGATCTTTAGTATCCATATTTCTAAGAATGTCATCTGACCAAGTTAAAGCCATGGTAAACAATCTGAAATAAAAAATAAATTAATGAACATGCATTTATTTAATTTATTTAATTTATTTTTAACATAACTATACGTATAATTTAATTGTTCATGTGTTTTAGAGGAGTTGACGTAATCCGTTTTTTCCATTACAACTATTTTCGTAAAGCAATATTTATGTAATTCAACCCAAGATAAATATTTAAAACGATTTACTAAATTTTTCAATAAAAAATAGTATTGAAAAAAGTGATCATGCAGATTTTTCCCTGGATTTATTTTATATGTCCTAATTTACAGTCACTGTGCTCATTTTAAATATTTTTTTTTCGTTAGTGTAACAGCATCTTCGTAATAATAAAAGCTCAAGTTTCCCACACTAATGCTCGTAACTGCAGTCATTGCTTGAAAAATGTATTGAAATAAAAAAAAAAAAAACATTTTTATGTTAATGTTTGGAGGAATACATAATATAATGGAAAAAGGGTGATTAAGTAGAAAAAGAGATGACAAATTTGAATAATGTATTGAGTAAAAGTAACTTGTGATTTAAAACAAATAAAATAAGAAAGGAAAAAGATAAGAAATGTATAGATGTGATGATATATAACGGCTGTTATTTGGCTATTTTTTTTTAAAACGCTCCTTCTAAAAATCGCCAAATTATGGTCAAACCATTAAGTGAAACTAGAGGAAAAAACATAGAAAAAGTTAAAATGGTATTAACTAATACTTAAAATAATATTCAGAAATGGCGACCACAAACTTTTAGTTGAATACAGTATTTATTTTAAAGTTATCTTTAGATTTACAGATTCAAAGAGACAAAACGCTATTCAAAATAAGGAATTGATATTAAATTTGTTATATTTTTAAGTTTTAAATTCAGTAAATAAATAAATATATATTTACATATCGATCTCATGGTCTTTCAACTTCTTCTTTTCAATAAGCAATTGTTCATCATCAGGATAAGTTCTGGAATATCTTTCTGGTATAAGACGAGATCTAGATGAAAAAATAAAATACTTTATGCATGTATGCATGTGCATTAATTTTTTAAATTAATTTATTTTAAGAAAATTATTTAAAAATAAATAAATATATAAAATTTACATGAATTCGAAAAAAAGAGATATGTGAAGTGCGAAAATTCTGGAAAAGGAGATGCCCTATTAATCTAAACATAACAATTTTTCTACTTATTAGTACACAAAAAAGCAAAATTTCTTCTAATTTTTACAATAGTTAAATCTAAAAAAAAAAGAGGAAAATCATTCTTTATAAATCAAGGCCTTTGAATAATAATAATAATAATAATAATAATAATAATAAACATTTTTGACTTATTGAAGTTTTCATATTAGTAAAGTTCTAGAATGTACGCTTTACATCAACATGTTTTTCTCTCCCCAAAAAGAAACTTTGTTATATATACAACACGGGGAATGAAGAACCAATTGAACAACTGAAGATTGCAAATGTAACCCCATTTCTTTTGTATTCCTTCTAAATAATATTATGGTTTGAGTTTCATAAGTGGAAAAAAAAAAAAAAAAAAATCCTTAGTCATTTCCTGCGTATTTTTATAATGCATTAGACTTATTTTTCAGACAAAAAAAAATAATAAAATAAATAAATAAATAAAAATAAATGAATAAGAGTATATTGCTCTATAAAATTTCAGAAATCGTGCTAAATTTCAGTGAAAAAAGTTTTAAAGTTTAAAATACTTTAAATTTTTTATTTACCTTATCTCATTTATTTTATAATAAATACGCAGTTGGTATTTTTTCTCACGAACATCAATTAATATTTAAGAATAAAAGTTCAGATTCTTAGCCAACATCAACAGAGTTAAAAAACTATACATAAAACAAGTAAAGCGTTCAGGTTTTTATTACTTATTGTTATAAATTCACATCCAGTCTAAATTTAATAATGTGAGGCTCAATATGTAATAAAAAAAAATGTCATTAAAAAAAATCTCATTAATCCTTTCAAAGAGAATACAGAAGTAAACTTACAGTATAGATAACAAACGGCACCCAAAGCTTGTCATTTTCGACATTTTGCCGTTGAATAATTAAAGCTATTTACGAAACAATATAAACGTCAATAAATAATAGAAAATCAATTATATTAATCACAAAACAGATCACGTTTTAGAAAAGATAGCTCTGAAACGATACTACACAAGAGGAAGTTTCGTCTAGAACTGACAATATTTATTCTTTTAGCATTGTTATACACAACAATATATCTCCCTGAATTTATTTATTGTGCAGTAATATTGTTTGCCATTGTTGCAATTCAACTTGATGGTTTTTTGTTTTCTTGATTGTTAAGAAATTGTTTTAAATTTTTAAGAAAGCGAATTAAACACGTGGTTTTTACTACAGCAGGATAAACATAAAGCATATACATTTAATATTGTCATTAATCTTATAATTACTTAAAATGACTTCATTAGGTTAGAAAATATTTAGCAAAAATAAAACAAAATTGAGAAGTCAATAATTTTAACAAAGCTTTAACTTTATATTACAGCTTTCATTAATATATTTTTTAAATTGATAAAATCTGAATTCTAAAAAATATTTGCCAAAAAATCATTTACAAAATCTTCATGATATACAATAAAATTTAATTTTCTTTGCATGTTACCGTTTCTTTTTCTTCCTCGGATGGTGATTATTTAAATACTAATGCGGTAAAAATACCTTTTGTGAAAATGAAATAATCGAATAAATTAAGAGTTGCTCTTTTAATAATATATTATCAAATAAGCTTTAAAAAATGCAAAATGTCTAAAAGAACAATTTAAACGTGGGGGGGGGGGGGGGAGCAGAGTCACACCGCATTTGCTTACCATGCCGTTTGATAGAAAATGTTTTATTAATAATTTGACATCGCTATATGGTTTGAGATTTTATTATCACAGTTTTTCTGGACGTAATATAAGTTAATAAAAAACTTTAATCTTTACAACGTATATAACATAATACGCTCGACTGGTTATAGATAGCCTTGTATTTTTTCTATTTTGTATACACACCAAATATTCTACTTGCATTTAGAACTGTAAAGATATCCATGACAAATATTTGACATGCATTTCGACTGGTTATCGAACTGTAGCTCTCAAGATAGCCAAATTTTTATTTGTTGCACATAGTTTGACTCTGTATAATACTACTCAATAAAAAAAATATGTAATTAATTCATAATATTTAATGGTGTCTAGAGATGTTTAAATGTGTATAAGGTTTAAGATTTCATTTACAGTTTTTTTTTTTTTTTTTCTGGAGAGGTATACGCTACTAAAGCACTTCCACTAATGGCAACCAATATAAAAATAATCTTCGACTAGTTTTAAAAGTACTTGTATTATTGTAATTTGTCTACACCAAATAATCTACTTAAAATTAGTATTGTAAAATAATACAGAAATAATATTTGAAATGCATTTCAAGGAGTTTTTAAGTATTACTCCAAACATAGCCGAAATCTTTTGTTTTGCGCTTGTCTGATATGGTTTAAAGATTCTTCATAAAAATATAGTTTGATTTCATTATGTTTGGTGAAGCTTGTGGATGTTAAAATGTGCTAATGAAAAATTTGCCCATAGACTGCTATGTATGAATTTCTGCTAATATCTGCTTTTGAATTACGCTAATAATAAAAGCACGCCCCCAAGCACGCTTTATATACAAGTTGCTTTATACACACACTTTATATACAGGAGCTGCACGCTTTATATTTACGGTTCATAATAAAAGTGGGGTATCTCCATATTTTTTAAATATGTACTTTTTTGCTTAATTGTATTACATTTTGTCACATCTTTCATTACAAAAGGGAAGAATCTCCAATAATTGCATTAAAATCTCCTAAATAGCATTACTTGGTTTTTTCGGAAAAGTAAAACTTCATTAGAAAAATGAATTTTCTAAGTTACTTCGATCATTTTCCTTATACTTTATAAACTCTTATAACTCTGATTTGTATTAAGCACTAAAAATCGACTAAATACGTACCGAATCCCGGCTTTTTTTCTACACATAAATTTCCAAATAGCTCGTTATTTCAAAATCCATTTATAAGGAGGTTACAGTGAACCCTTTTACAGTGAACGATCCATATACTGGTGCTTAACGCTCTATATACAGGTTTCACGCTTCGTATATGCTTTATATACAGCTTTATTAACAGGTCATATACAGGTTGACTTATAATTTGTAAAACAATATTAGTAAAATCTAAATGATTTTACTAATAATCAATTCGCAATTTAAAATAAATTGAATATTCAAAAACTGTATATTCTCATTAAATTAATTAAGATTATCCAGTATGCCGTTCACCCTGTTTTCGCTTACCCTTGATTATTAGAAACATTTGGATATATTGTTACGAACTAAGATTTGAAATAAGTTGTTCTGAATTTGAATGTTTAATTCGTACGCTAAAGACTATGAAAACAGCTTGAGGGACACTTTTAATCCACATAAATTTGTGTGTGAGCATGAGACCCTTTGAAACCCGTCGACTCTGTATATTCACAAAATATTTCAAGTTGTTATTAAATTTTATTTATTTATTTATTTTAATTATTCAGAATATTTTAAACGCCACCGCTCAATGAAACTTTCTGGACTAATTTACTGAAGCCATCTGTGTTATCTATAATTTTGTTTTTTAACCCCTTAACTGCCTCAGGCGTATATATTCGTATTTGCAAAGTACGATTCTTTTATTGTACTACACTTAGTACAATAAAAGTACAACAAATTTTACTCATTTTAAAGTTTGCAGAGAATGGTGGCATTGGGAAGCGAATTTCTTAAATTTTCATCGGAAGGTAAGGGGTTTGATAATGCATTTGAATCTAGCAGAGTAAAAAAAAAAAAAAAAAAAAAAAACATTTGAAACGAACAATTAATGATGAACAATGACGAATGATTCAAATGACTAAATGATTCGACCAGTTTTAAAATTAAGGCCGTAATATACCGATTTTTTTTTTTTTTTTTTTTTTTTTTTTTGAGTGACACTGAAAATAAATTGCAAATACTTTACACACAGTATTCTTCTGCAATAAGGGGCAAAAAAAAAAAAAAAAAAAAACGCACTTGGATATTTTTTTTTATCTTTTTCGAACCACCAATTTTATCATTTATCCCGTTAGTAGTCGCTAGTTGGTCGATTCGCTGCCCATTCCTTCAGTGTTTATTCAACAGCAACCAAAAATTTTTGGTAGTGGCATTTGATATACATAACCGATGATTATTCCAGTGGATTCGCTTTTTATGTATATCAAATGCCACTTGTAAAAATTTTTGGTGGCTCTTGAATAAACACTGAAAGGATGGGCGGCGAATCGACTAACTAGCGACTGCTGACTGGTTAAAAAGAAAATTTTTGAACAGATTTTATTATGTCGTCCTCCACGTACACTTTAAAGTGTTACCCAGTGTTAAAAACAAAATGCAATTGTCAGGAAAATTGTAATTTTAGAAAGTATTTCAAAAATGGAAAAAATAAGGCAATTAACAATGTCACAAAAAGTATTCATTTTAGAATGAAAAAAAAAAATATATATATATATATATATTACGCGAGATGGGAAAATATTCAAATTTTGACGAAATGTTGGTAAGATGGTTTTTAGCAAGATATAAAACTATTTTGGCTGTTTAAACTGGAAATTTGGCTTTAGGCGGCCACATTGCTCATACAAGCGAGATGATCGGAAGTTACAAAGCAAATGTTTAAAAAATCAATTTGTAACATGTTCAGAACTTAAAGAAGATTCAAAAAAGTGTTTAGCAAAATAGTTTCTTCTAAAACAGTGCAGCAACAATTAATGAAAGCAGGTTAAAAACTAGAAAATCTGAAAAAAAAGGACATTATTAAATGACATTAGAAAAAAAAAAAAAAAAAAAAAAAAAAAACAGGACTTTAGTTGACCAAAAATTAAAAAAAATATATCGGTTAATTATTGGACTGAACTGATTTTCTGTGTTGAGCCAAGTTTAATGTATTTCGAGTTGATGAAAAATTCTAGTAGGACTGCGAAAATGTGACCGATTTAATGAAAATTGCTCTCTTAAAACTGTGACACATTCTCCGTACATTATTTTACGGCGGTGCAATAACTTTTCAAGGAGTCGGGAAATCTTCATGCTTGAGGGGTCAATTAATTCGGAATAAAACACGACCATTATAAAAGTAATGCCTGACCGACTATTTTGAAGGTATCTCAGACTTTTCCGTAAACAGCATTTCAAGTTTATAACGTACCTTGCTACAGAGCGTGTGTGGTGCGTTTATTTGATTCAAAAATTCTTAAAATTACCTATCCATTCCAATGAGCACCTATAATTCCGTAAGTAATCATATGTTTTTTCACTCTAAGTTAAATCCAACAAAGAATATTGTAGAATTTCTTCTTCTCCAGACCTATAATAGTCCTAATCCAGGGCCCGAAATTTCCATTCAGATTACACTCGCCGAAAAAAAAGTTTTACTCGCCACAAAATAGAGTTGTCATTTTTTTTTTCTTTCTTTTTTGCGCATTTTGGGTTCTTTTTTCTTTTTTTCCCTAACTATTTGAAATGCTTTTACAAATATACTTAAAATTATATAAATTAAAAGTGTGTCGTTTTTCATCCTCTCTCCTAATCATCTATAATCAAAAATCATTATAAACATAGGCAGTATCTTTAAAAGGGCACGGGCTCATTCTCATGCGCCAATATCGCATAGGCAAACTTTCACATTTCTCTTCTGCCGGATAGTGGGCGACGGGCAAAGAGGTTCTCTGCTCGTCTATTCTTCCTCTGCTTGGAGAAATCATAGTGGGAGAAACGAAACTGCCGAAGAGATTAAAAATTTTAAGCATGCACTAAGCATTTTTCCTTTCCAGCTAAATATTAGGTTATAAGATGGCAAGATTTTACCATATTTAAATCTATAAAAAGAGTGTTTTCTGTCATCATATCGTGTAAGAATTCTATCTATAACTAGACCAAATTTTTACTCGCCACAGAAAAAATCCCACTCGCCAATTGCGAGCTGGCGAGCGGAAATTTCGTGCCCTGTCCTAATCTCAATACGCTCGAAAAGGTTTAGTCTATAAAAAGGCGCAGAGAGTGGTGGAATGTTTTAAAATTTGCAGCCAACAACTCTGCAAGAACTAGAAAAATTTTTATGATATTTGGCTCAGTGAAATTTCTGATATTTATATTAAAACACTGTACAACACTATGCCATTGTGTATTGAAGCAGTAATTCCATGTAAAGGTGGAATTAACCCAATGCAGAATACACATTTTTATTTAGAAAATGTTTAGATCTAACAAATAAGTAGTTTTATTTCATTTATTAAAATAATAACTTGTTTATTTCATATAATATATCATAAAAGAATACAAAGTATATATGTTTATTATATTACGTTTAAAAGGAAAGTTTTATGTAGATTTTTGTTAAGCACTTTATAGAGTATAATAAAGTGAATTACTAAGTCACAAATGTACGTAGGTATCATTTCATACATTTGATATTATGTAAACATGACAGTTTTATTTGTTTCAACCATTAGTTTTAAAGTTATTACAAATATAAAAGGTATAAGTCATTTTTTTCTGCAGTGCTGCTTTTTTTTTTCCTCTTAGTGTATATACACATGATTTTATGCATAACAGAATTTTCGTTTTGCTTAGTGCATCTTACGAATTTTATACTCTACCATCAAGAAATTACGTCGATAGATGTAGTGCGTAAATAAGCTTTTGTATAAACTTGTACAAGAATCATTTGACCGATCACAATTTTTTCAGGTAATAAACCAATTTCAGGGGTCCACAAAAACGTATAATTATCACAACAACTCAATTTCATCTATAAACAATACTTTTTCTTCCATACATGGGTAAAGAGAAAGTAAAAATAATGCTATCTGATTAAAATCAAGTAACAATAAGCGAAATTGAACAATTTCTAATATTATCTGTTTAGATAAGATAAGTATTAAAATACTGTTTCTTTTTAGGTTCGAGTTATAATGATTGTGAGGAACACTGACTCCACCCTTTTCGCTTGTCACGCAAGAAATGTTTGAAACCCATTAGCTAATTCAAATATTTAATTTCATTATTATTATTTTTTTTTTACGTATGGCTGACGTAAAAGCGATAGCATTTTTGATACAAGAAATAATTTTTAAAGATTAATTAAAGTTTTCTTTTTTTTTTCTTCTTTTTTTCTAAGTTTTTTTTCTAAAACGCTAGTATTGATGAGAAAACGTTTATTTTATTTCATTTAATTCTTTTTTTTTTTTTTTTTTTTTTTCTGACAAATGTCTTTTAATATCAGTATAAAAATTTCTTAATTGGAGTATGAAATTACTACCCAAGCTAAAATATAACTAAAAGGCTTTTTGCTTAATTCAAAAAATATACTTTTGAATAAATATCAAAATATTCTATTTCTGATAAATTGTTTGTCACGTTTGAGTGTAAACTATATTTTAATATTTTGACAGAAAGGATGCATGAAAGAAATTATTTTAACTAACTGAAAATTAAATTTGTTTTATACAAAAATAACATTAACAGTTTATTAAGCGTAAACATTTATAACCATTGAATTAAAGTGTTATTTAAATATACACATATATTTTTAAAAGTGTTTTTTTTTTTTTCGTAAAATACGTAAATTTTTTGTAAAAGATTAACTCTTTCATTGTATGAAAAGAAGAAAATTTAAATAAAACTTATGATTGACACAATAAATATGAATTATTTTTGTTGCATAAACCTGTACTGATAAAATACAATTTAAGCCTTAGGAATCCTTGTTATTATTTGTTTTAAAAGGGTATACTACAGAAAATGCTATTATAAGAAAGTAATTGCAATATTTTTAAAGAATTATGTTTCTAGAGTCACAAATAACACTTTTAATTGGTCGTATTTTCATACTTATTTAATATTTGCTATAAAATATGAACACGCTCTTTACTTTCTTACTGAATGCTACCACTTGCCGAAACGTTCTGCTTTCACAGCTGGTAAAATGGTTTAACCTGGCAAAAATGTTTCTTAAGCATTTTAGCTAAAATGCACACAGAGTATTTTATCTTTTTCAAAAAGTTAATTTAATTCTTTGGATATTGTTAGGTTTTTTTTTCTTAACTTGATTATTCCCAATTTTGTTGTCTATTTATTTTATTCACTGATAATATTAAACAGGTGCGAGCAAGTTCACACACATGTTTTTAAATATTTGATTCATTTCTACATAATTTAATTTATAATTAAAAAAAATCAATTCATTAAAAATAATTAAAAATTAAGTAATTTATTTAACAGATAAAATCTAATATTAAATCTAATTTATTCCAATATAAAAAGAACATTTATTCTATAATATTCTCTAAAACCAATTCATTCTTTTATAAAAGTCAACCTCTATTTAATTTAATTTATATTTTTACTAAGGGATATATACATTTGTAAATAAATACATTTTCCCTTTTTAAACAACGTTTGGTTTCAAAATCTCATTTAATCATATTAAATAAAATAATTTATTTGTCTAAATTACTTTCTAATATAAACATAAATTGCGAAATATATTTCATTTCCGGTGACTTTTACTCTCTTAATAATTATTTTTCAGTCTCAAAGGCGAACAGATGTTGAGTTCGCTTCTTTCAATAATAATAATAATAAACAAATAAATTCTTAATGACATATTGCTGACGCCGATAAAAAGTAATCAAGTTTGCCATGATTTATGTTGACAAACTTTCCTTTTTTTTTGGATAACGGATTAATATTTTTAAACTGACCAATTAAAACGTTCTTTAGCGCTTTATTTGGCATTAGTTTGTTAATTTTGGGCTTGAATTGGCGAACGCAATTCAGTTATTCAGTACACCTTTCGTTTTCACACTATCACTATCGTTTGGTTATTGGCATAAAGAACTTCTGTCCTAACTTTGCTCTCCTTCTCTCGGACCTAAAGATCCAACGAGGACCATGTATGTGCCTTCTTGATAATTCATGTCTTTCGACAGCATAAAAATTAAAACTTTTTAATTAGAAATGACTGTATTTATTTTTGTCAAGTGGCACTCCTTTAAAATGTTATATGGGACTTCCAGGCTGGCTTATTGTGCTCTGCAGAAACAATTTTTAATACCACTCATATCACGGAACATCAAAACCTTTACAGCAAGAACCGCAGTTGTGATTTAAGAAACATGAATCAACGAAACGTTGTTTTGATTTCAACAAAAGAAAAAAAAAAGAGGCAGCTATATCGTGTGTGCAAACTGAAAAAGCAATTTAAAATAAGTGTAATGAGTAGGGGGTCGATCATTGAGCAGTATTAGTACAGAAAATGCTTCTATGAAGCAAATTCTGATTTCTGACATACATTAAAATATTTTTGCATTTGAATTCAACCATTCAATTTGAAATTAATTCCAAATATACTGGGAACCACAGTAGGGGTATAGCGCCGGGCTCGTAATTGGAAGATTGCGAGTTCGGTACTCGAGCCGCCTAAAGACCGTCGAGTAATGGTGGCAAACTAATGGTGGCTGGTGCACGTAAAATCTGCCATGGCCGCAATGTCCTCCATGTTCCCATAAAAAATTGTACCTCTGGTTTTCTCCGAAGCGGGAGAGCCATCCATTCCATGGAGGATCAAAATTGTGATGGCATGTCTCCGGACTACCTCTAGGGGTGATTCCCAGACCGTCGTCAATTGCCCATTGCGCAGCACTATTGCGACGTAAATCCATCCATCCAACCAACCAACAAATTATACTGAATAATTAACGATTTCCTATATTATCAGTGGTTTTGTAATTTTTTCACAGAATTATTTGAATAAAAATTAGATGTATAAACATTTTGAATAAAAATTGAATACGAAAATATAGAAATATTTTATGATATAATATGGGTTTTGCTTTTTAGCAAAATTCCTAACAACATAGTTTAGCAAAGCATGATATCTTTTAGCAAAATGATAAAAAAAAAAAAAAAAAAAAAAAAAAAAAAAACTAATGGCAGTTTAAACCTTAGTTAAACGAGAGGTGATGAGTTGGAACAAAAAATCATATCGTTGGTCTAGACGTTGAGAGTTTTCCGTATTTTTTCTTATTTTTCCGTGTATATGGGCTAGAACCCCTCGGAAAGATTCCCACGAAAGACATTTTTTACGCCTAGGTCAGTCGTATAGACAATCGGCCACGCCAACTTCAACATCAACTTTTCTAATATTTTGCACTCACAGAGTTGTTCAGTAAGAGGTATGCGAACTAAGTTTTATAATGATAATCCTTTAGTAATTTTACGTTTATCTAACTATTCATTTAGATCTACATTAGAATTATGTATGTGTTTTATTGG
Source organism: Salticus scenicus (assembly GCA_963930645.1). Taxonomy (NCBI): domain Eukaryota; kingdom Metazoa; phylum Arthropoda; class Arachnida; order Araneae; family Salticidae; genus Salticus; species Salticus scenicus. The sequence goes on from OZ005650.1 coordinate 44,956,419, forward strand.
TAACGTTAAGATATTTAATTAAATTAAGACTTCATTAAAAAAATACTTTGATGGACAAAATTTAATAAGTGACGCTTTTAAATGATACAAAATACGAATACTAACTAGTATGTATTCACTTGTACTTAAAATTCCTTTATTACTTAAAAAAATAACCTTTAAAAATAAAATAGGACATTTTATAAAGGAATAAAAGTAAACTATGTTACAAAAAAAAAAAAAATAAAATAAATAAATAAATAAATAAATAAATAAAGCAGTTATGAAGTATCTCTAAAATCATAAAAAAAAAGAAGAAAAAAAAGAAGAAATCGCTCAATATAGATAAAGACAATAAAATAAAGCAAAACCTCTTTAAAATCTCATTCGTCATAAAGACAAAATCACGACAAGCTATTCTGAGGTAATTCAGAAAATGATTTATTACGACTTTAATGGTGATTACTTTTATTTTCTGCATGGATAATTATAGAATAAAAACATTATAAAAAAATTCTTGATACAGTTTATGGAAAGATTTATATCTGCAAGATTTACGTTAAAACAAAAGAAATTATTAATGTAGGCATGAATAAAAAATACTACTAGTATAAAATTAAATAGTAGTTCTATTTATTAAAATGGATCGTTTTGTATTAATAGTACAATATATTATTATTAATATTATTATTTTAATGTAGTTAAAAACACTTCTATTAAATAGTTAAAATTAGATTTCAGAATATGCGAGTTTCTTTGAATAGAAAAAAAAAATATTGCTATATTTTCTTACTATTTTTTTCTTTTTTTTATGAAAGAATAAATTAGACAATTTCACATAATAATAACCCCGTTATTAATAATATAAGTCTCTGTTTATAATGAGTGATACTTGATATTTATGTTAAATATTTAGTGTAAAGAAATAGAATAGTTATTTAAAAACGTTATTTTTTTTTTAAGGTTATTTCAAATATACTACATGACTGTTTTACTATTAAAGATGGTAAGATAATTACTTAAAATTAGATATGTACTATTAAAAAATTAGGATTTTACACCGAAAAAAAAAAAAATATATATATATATATATATGTGTGTGTGTGTGTGTGTGTGACTGACATATAGAAACTAAAATGTACCTCTAGTAAAAATAGGTCCATGACATCCTTAAAAATTCTACTTCTCTTTGATTGTGAGCTCTAGAAACCCCTATTAAAACTCGAAAGTCGTATATATATATATATATATATATATGTATATATATATATATATATATATATATATATATATATATATATATATATATATATATATATATATATGGATCAGTGTAGTTAATTATATTTAGTAATACGATTATTTGGTTATACTTTTAAAAGTATAAGTTCCTGATTTCAAAATTAATTACACATTTATAATAAAAGAAAATTTTCAAAAAGGAAAATATATATGTATTTATATATAAACCTATTCAGCAAGACTGAAAATTATTATTTAATTATCAATATAAAATACATTGCTCTTATTGAGCTGAAAATAGAAACAAATATATCTTTTATCATTTTTACCTTCAGTAATATATATAATATCTAAATATATTGTAACATATTTATTTTATACAAACTTTACACTTTTAAATAATTTCCTTTCTTATGATCCAAAGTATGTTTTCTTAAAACATCGAAGAATATTTTTAGCATTAATTTTTACAATTAAATATTAAATGGGAAACACTGATCACCATAAACTAATTCTCATGCACTGATGAAATCATATTTTCAATCACAAAATTTCCTATACGTGGAAATGTGTGAATTATTATTAATTAACGAAAATTGAATAGAGACAGTTAATTTTTAATTAGGTTTTTTGAAACATTCTGTTTGTTTCCTCTAAATAAATATAAAAATTCTTAGTATACTTCATAAAAACCAATCAATGTTTCATTAGTTTAACAGGGAATGGGGCATTTCTTTCGGAATTAATTAGATTTCTTATGATTTTTGTGTTTTATGATAATTTGATGGGTTATTTGTATTTATCTTGAATAATTTATTTTCTCGCCCAGTATATTAACATATTTTTCTTGTTTCTTTCTTTTTGTGTTTGATTCAATAATGATATTATAAATAATTGTATGATTTGAAAATATCTACTAGTAACTTGTTAATTAAAAGATTAATTTGGTCTCAGATATCCAAAAATAAGCACCAGAAAAATTTTCTATGATGAAAATTTATTTTTATCACGTAAAAGGTTTATTGTGATACTGCCTTAAGTCTGGATTTATGTTACGAAAATTCCTTTGATTTTCATTATATTCCAATTTACATGTATGCAGTCTTATTTACTTAAATTCAATGGAAATATTCGATTACTGATTAAAGATAAATATTATTTTCTTTACTAAAATAGAATTTGTATGTGCAAACTTACAGAAAAATCCTTTTAAATTTTAAATAAAGATGATTGTTTAACAATAAAACTGCGCATGCTTTTCTTCATATATATATATATATATATATATATATCGTGTAATTATCAGGTATTCAAGAATGAAATTAGTAGTTAAAAATATTGCCACAATTAACAGTTTAATATTTGATATTGACTTAATATTCTATTTTGTTGGAAAATTACACATATCACCAATAAAAAAAAAAAAAAAAATGAAAAAAAAAAAAAAAATCATTGTAAGCTCTAAAAAAAATTAAAAACTAATTTTTTTATTTTTAAATTAATTATGTTGAAGATGAAATTGTCGGAAATTTGCACTATTCTGAAATATAAATTTTTACGTTGAACTAAGGCATCGCAAACCGTTCAAAACATTAATAGTACATTTGACTCTAGTGTTATTACTCAGCAGGCAGTATCAAATTGGTTCGGGAAATTCCGTACAGGTTAATTTGAGTTCGAAAATGGACAACGAAGTCGTCCATAATTAAAAATCAATAACGACGAACTAAAGGCCACCGTTGAATCTGATCCATCTCAGAGTGCCTATGAATTATCATTGAAATTTGGTGTTAGCAAACGAGGAATATTAACTCATTTAGCTCAAATCGGTAAAGTGAGAAAATTGGATAAGTCTGACCACATGAACTGGATAAAAAACAGAAACAAAAGCGTTTGGAAGCTTTCTTGATATTGCCTTCTTATCACAAATCTGATTCACTTTTGAATCGGATTGTCACTTATTAAGAGAAATGAATCCAACATGCCAATTGTCCAGTGGTTCGACAAAGATAAATCCCCAAAACACACTCCAAAGTTTAATATTCATCAAAAGAAGATGATGGTGAGTATTTAGTGGTCTAGAGCAGTTGTGATTCATTATGATTTCATGAAACCTTTATTATCGATCATAGCAGAAATATACTGCAACTAACTGGGCGAAATTGTGAAAAAATTTAAAGAGAAACAGACTAGATAGTTAACAGATCGACAGCTACCATTTTGCGTGAGGACATTAAGCCACACACTGAACAAATGACTGTAGCAAAAATATAGGTATTGGAGTTTGAACTTCATCACACTCCATACTATTAAAACTTAGCCTCTTTTGATTACCACTTCTTCCGCAATTTAGACAAAGTTTAAACAGAAAAGCATTTGTTTTCCGATAAAGCTTTAAAACTGGCCTTCCAAGAATTCATTGACTCTTCTTTGCCAGGGTTTTATACCACTGGCCAGGGTTTTATACAACTTGTGTTTATGTGAGAAAAAATTCAAAATGTCAAAATTGAACTAAAATGTCAATATTTTAAACTAAAATATAGAACTAGCAGAAGTGATGTGTGACAAAAAGGATTTTTCAATTCTTATCATTCTATGCGGATTTATAAGCGTTTATATTTGTAAACAAATATTAAATCTGTCGTAAAATGAAAATATAAATCATTATTTTCTTGAAACTAAATTTTACGTACTTGTGTTAAATAAAATTTTTTAGATGTTTTATTTTTTGTTGAATCTTTCCGAAACTTTATTTATTCATTTATTTTTTTATTTATTTATTTTTTTTAAGTCTTATCACAAAATTTGTAAAATTTCCCCCTTTTATAAAATAAAAAAGTACATTTAAAAAAAATGATTTCTGAAAAAAAAAAAAAAAAAAAAAAAAAAAAAAAAGAAAAGAAAAAGAAAGTGATGATTGTAAAAAAAAAAAAAAAAAAAAAAAAAAAAACGTGTGGCACTCGAGGACTGCCGCGGTAAAGCTATTGCATAGCATTTTTTATCAACTTATGCAATTATAATTATTTATTTATTTTATTTATGCAGTATTTTTTTCTTTGATATTAATTCAAGTTTTTTCTTTGATATTAATTCAAGTTACACTTTTTGAGCGTGGTGACCGATAAGAAAACAATTTTTTTCTTTTATTGAATAAATGAGAATATATCCGCAATGAGAATCTATCAAAAATATTCGCAATCGATTTGTAGGTATCGAAAACCTCTATGTACCAAATTTGAATGATCTAACTCTATTTTTTGAGAAAAGGTATTTTAATAGGTTTTTAAAGGCCTGCAAGTCGAATGGGGATATTCAAGTTTTTTCTTTGATAAAATTTCAAGTTACACTTTTTGAGCGTGGTGACCGATAAGAAAACAAATTTTAATAGAGAAAAGGTATTTAATAGGTTTTAAAGGCCTGCAAGTCGAATGGGGATATTCAAGTTTTTTCTTTGATATTAATTCAAGTTACACTTTTTGAGCGTGGTGACCGATAAGAAAACAAATTTTAATAGAGAAAAGGTATTTAATAGGTTTTAAAGGCCTGCAAGTCGAATGGGGATATTCAAGTTTTTCCTTTGATATTAATGAATAAGATAACAATTATGATAAGAAAACAAATTTTAATAGAGAAAAGGTATTTTAATAGGTTTTAAAGACCTGCAAGTCGAATGGGGATATTCAAGTTTTTTCTTTGATATTAATTCAAGTTACACTTTTTGAGCGTGGTGACCGATAAGAAAACAAATTTTAATAGAGAAAAGGTATTTAATAGGTTTTAAAGGCCTGCAAGTCGAATGGGGATATTCAAGTTTTTTCTTTGATATTAATTCAAGTTACACTTTTTGAGCGTGGTGACCGATAAGAAAACAAATTTTAATAGAGAAAAGGTATTTAATAGGTTTTAAAGGCCTGCAAGTCGAATGGGGATATTCAAGTTTTTTCTTTGATATTAATTCAAGTTACACTTTTTGAGCGTGGTGACCGATAAGAAAACAAATTTTAATAGAGAAAAGGTATTTAATAGGTTTTAAAGGCCTGCAAGTCGAATGGGGATATTCAAGTTTTTTCTTTGATATTAATGAATAAGATAACAATAATAAGAAAACAAATTTTAATACAGAAAAGGTATTTTAATAGGTTTTAAAGGCCTGCAAGTCGAATGGGGATATTCAAGTTTTTTCTTTGATATTAATTCAAGTTACACTTTTTGAGCGTGGTGACCGATAAGAAAACAAATTTTAATAGAGAAAAGGTATTTAATAGGTTTTAAAGGTCTGCAAGTCGAATGGGGATATTCAAGTTTTTTCTTTGATATTAATTCAAGTTACACTTTTTGAGCGTGGTGACCGATATAAAACAAATTTTAATAGAGAAAAGGTATTGAATAGGTTTTGAAGGCCTGCAAGTCGAATGTGGATATTCAAGGTTTTTCTTTGATATTAATGAATATGGTAACAATAATGATAAGATAACAATAATGATAAGAAAACAAATTTTAATAGAGAAAAGGTAATTTAATAGGTTTTAAAGGCCTGCAAGTCGAATGGGGATATTCAATTTTTTTCTTTGATATGAATTCAAGTTACACTTTTTGAGCGTGGTGACCGATAAGAAAACAAATTTTAATAGAGAAAAGGTATTTAATAGGTTTTAAAGACCTGCAAGTCGAATGGGGATATTCAAGTTTTTTCTTTGATATTAATTCAAGTTACACTTTTTGAGCGTGGTGACCGATAAGAAAACAAATTTTAATAGAGAAAAGGTATTTAATAGGTTTTAAAGGTCTGCAAGTCGAATGGGGATATTCAAGTTTTTTCTTTGATATTAATTCAAGTTACACTTTTTGAGCGTGGTGACCGATATAAAACAAATTTTAATAGAGAAAAGGTATTTAATAGGTTTTAAAGGCCTGCAAGTCGAATGTGGATATTCAAGGTTTTTCTTTGATATTAATGAATAAGATAACAATAATGATAAGAAAACAAATTTTAATAGAGAAAATGTATTTTAATAGGTTTTAAAGGCCTGCAAGTCGAATGGGGATATTCAATTTTTTTCTTTGATATGAATTCAAGTTACACTTTTTGAGCGTGGTGACCGATAAGAAAACAAATTTTAATAGAGAAAAGGTATTTAATAGGTTTTAAAGGCCTGCAAGTCGAATGGGGATATTCAAGTTTTTTCTTTGATATTAATTCAAGTTACACTTTTTGAGCGTGGTGACCGATAAGAAAACAAATTTTAATAGAGAAAAGGTATTTAATAGGTTTTAAAGGTCTGCAAGTCGAATGGGGATATTCAAGTTTTTTCTTTGATATTAATTCAAGTTACACTTTTTGAGCGTGGTGACCGATTTAAAACAAATTTTAATAGAGAAAAGGTATTTAATAGGTTTTAAAGGCCTGCAAGTCGAATGTGGATATTCAAGGTTTTTCTTTGATATTAATGAATAAGATAACAATAATGATAAGATAACAATAATGATAAGAAAACAAATTTTAATAGAGAAAAGGTATTTTAATACGTTTTAAAGGCCTGCAAGTCGAATGGGGATATTCAATTTTTTTCTTTGATATTAATTCAAGTTACACTTTTTGAGCGTGGTGACCGATAAGAAAACAAATTTTAATAGAGAAAAGGTATTTAATAGGTTTTAAAGGCCTGCAAGTCGAATGGGGATATTAAAGTTTTTTCTTTGATACTAATTCAAGTTACACTTTTTGAGCGTGGTGACCGATAAGAAAACAAATTTTAATAGAGAAAACGTATTTAATAGGTTTTAAAGGCCTGCAAGTCGAATGGGGATATTCAAGTTTTTTCTTTGATATTAATGAATAAGATAACAATAATGATAAGAAAACAAATTTTAATAGAGAAAAGGTATTTTAATAGGTTTTAAAGGTCTGCAAGTCGAATGGGGATATTCAAGTTACACTTTTTGAGCGTGGTGACCGATAAGAAAACGAATTTTAATAGAGAAAAGGTATTTAATAGGTTTTAAAGGCCTGCAAGTCGAATGGGGATATTCAAGTTTTTTCTTTGATATTAATTCAAGTTACACTTTTTGAGCGTGGTGACCGATAAGAAAACAAATTTTAATAGAGAGAAGGTATTTAATAGGTTTTAAAGGCCTGCAAGTCGAATGGGGATATTCAAGTTTTTTCTTTGATATTAATGAATAAGATAACAATAATGATAAGATAACAATAATGATAAGAAAAGAAATTTAATAGAGAAAAGGTATTTTAATAGGTTTTAAAGGCCTGCAAGTCGAATGGGGATATTCAAGTTTTTTCTTTGATATTAATTCAAGTTACACTTTTTGAGCGTGGTGACCGATAAGAAAACAAATTTTAATAGAGAAAAGGTATTTAATAGGTTTTAAAGGCCTGCAAGTCGAATGGGGATATTCAAGTTTTTTCTTTGATATTAATTCAAGTTACACTTTTTGAGCGTGGTGACCGATATAAAATAAATTTTAATAGAGAAAAGGTATTTAATAGGTTTTAAATGCCTGCAAGTTGAATGGGGATATTCAAGGTTTTTCTTTGATATTAATGAATAAGATAACAATAATGATAATAAAACAAATTTTAATAGAGAAAAGGTATTTAATAGGTTTTAAAGGCCTGCAAGTCGAATGGAGATATTCAAGTTTTATCTGATCTACTTTATACACAAATTTTACGCGTACAGCTATTCACTGTTGTACATAAATGATAGATACCTATACACCTATATACTTTCTCACAAACAGCTGCTTATGTATTCGTCCGATTTCGGGGAAACTCGTCTCGATCTGTGCGAGCTTCGTACAGCCGAAGTCTACCGAACTGTGCTAGGTTTTTTTTTCGTTACGGAATTTTTCGATTCGGTCGCCGCGCTCAAAGCCCGCGATAAAAGCTATACAATAGCTTAAAAAAAAATTAAAAAACCTAACTTTATTTAAAATCATCGAAAGACACCAGTAAAAAGTTTTTGGAAGTCTAAGACAAAAATTAATTAGCTAGAAGCATTTTGAAATACAACGATTAATTAACAAATTTAATTATAATCTTAATTAAGTATCAAATGAATGTTAATTTTAATAGGGTATTTCTACTGTACAAGTAATACTACATGATACTGTAACATTTCGCAGTAATATTAATATAATTGTACATTGCCATTATAAAGTCCATTGTCATCTTCAGAAATTTTGAACCGTTTCCTACATTATATAATGTGTTACTTAATATATTTTAAATATTCTCAAACGTAAATGGAGAGTACATAGTCTTGGGTGATTGCAAAAGTCAGAGTTCGACTTCATATACAATATTTTTATCCGGTATTTAGATCTTCAAGTCATATATTACCACAATACGTGTTACTCAGAACCTGAATAATAACGTTTTATTGTTTTTCCACTCTTGAAGAACTTGTATATACGTAGAAACCAATATATAAGTTTCGCGTATTTTTACACAATGGAATGAGTTAAATTGCGTTTCCAATGTTTTTCTTCTTGCCGGTTAACAAAGCGAACCTTTCTTGAATCAAGTTATAACTTTTTATGGATTAATGGTTTAGTACTTGGGTGGATGATAGAAGAAGTGTTGGCATACGAAGTATCCGCATTCAGAAAATTAAGTTAACTTTTGCCCACTCAAGGTGGCTGACGTGGACGGGACAATGGCAACCTTTTTTAGTGACAAAGATAACTCATAAAAAGATCATGTGACAGTTGATCTAAAGGAAGCCAAACTGGCCAATAGTGAAATTTACTTGCCATGCTCTAAACTCTGCTTTTTATTAAGCAGAGCTATTCTATAGCAAGCTATTCTATAGCTATTCTTAAGCAGAGCTAAGCTATTTCTCCTTTTCCTTTGAAAGTTCTTTTTAAAATTTTTATTTAACTTTAAAAGTTAGATTGTTTTGAATTTAAAAAGAATTTTATAGCAAGAAATAGTAATTAGATGTATTTTAGAAGCCATAGAAGTTATGTAAAATAAGGATTTTATTTCACAAGTAAGATTTTTTTAACATTTTATTATTTCGTTCGTTTTAGGTAATTATTTTTATAAAATGTTAATTTCTATACTTAATTTTCTAAATTGAATTAGTTTAAATATATTATACATGATTTCAAAAATGTCCATGATTATTTCTGAAAGTTAAAGCCAGTATAGGCAAACCGAAGTTATAAACACTTTTGAACTTTATTGGAAAGTGTTAATAACAAGGTAAAAACAAATTTCAGCAGCTGTTTCGCTTTGCACAAGTTTTTCTTGCTTATCTTTTAATAATAATGATGATAATAATAATAATATTTATATTCAGAACAAAAAATCTCCGATAACGCGATAAATGCCAAAAAAGGTAACCTTTTTCAACAGTAACGTGGTTTCATCTTTGCACCTTTTCTTATATTCCCTTAATAATGGAATGCTCCGTCCACTCTTATAATAGGTCTATGGTAATAGCAATATCACTGCAGGAGCCATATTGATTCTTCAAAAACATTTGTTAATACAGTGGCTTCTTAATGGCTTAATCTCTTAATGGCTTCTGCTTTTGAGATTTTGGTTTCTGATTAACTATAAAATGTCATCTCTCCTTTAATCTTAAATTTTTAAATAGTTTAGATACTTTTTCTCAGAATTTTTTTAAAACATTATTCAGATAATCTTTTCTAGAAATATTTTTGCTTTTTTATTTTCGCTTTTCTATTTTCTAAATAAGAAAAACGTGTAATTACAGGCTTTTACATTTACTCGAAAATGGTGGCAATTATTAATATTTCAGAATATAACACTTTTATGGAAGATACGAAGTTTATGTAAAATTTATTCATAAAAAAATATTGAAGAACCATATTCATGGAGTATGTCACATATTTAATTAAAAGGAAGCTAGAATTGGTAATGGCCTTACTAAGAGCAAATAATTTTAATACATTTATTTTACATTTTGTACTAAATAAAATGATAATGGATTTCATAAATTAAATGCCACTCAAAAATAAAATTATGAGTTGCGTTTTAATTAAAAATGAAAAGGAAAATACTGTTGTAATTTTATTATGATTTTGTTTTGTTATAATTACGGTATAGCCATAAATTTTAAAGTGTTTGGAATTATGTCTAAAAGGGATTTATGTCGTTTTTGTATGCATATTTAAGTTATTTATTGCTTTAGTCATTTTTTTTTTTAAATCTTCATTAGACATTCATTAATTTCATTATCTATTTGTTTATACGTCTGCTTGTAATATAACTTCATTACGAGATTATGACTTTGACTACAATTGGTTAATGAAATAACCATACGAAATAAAGGATATATTGTGATCCTGATTAAAGACTTATGTAGTTTTCCAGATTAAAATTGGGTTTGAAAAGGTATTTGGAAACACTCAGGATGAATAATAAATGTTGTCGAAAAATTAAAGGTTATTAGAAAAAAAAAAAAAAGAAGAAAAAAGAAATTATAATAATAGCCATTTTTACATTATCTCTAAGGTTTGGCATAACAAAGAAAAAGAAAAGAACAGTACTTATATAGTAAATACCACATTGCATTTAATAAAAGTGTGTCTAATATGTGATTGAAAATAAACCTGGTTTTTCAAGTAAATCGATTTCTTTAAATAGTGAAAAGCAATAGAACTAGCAATATTTAGTCTCCCAGTAATCTTTTCAGTGGTTATACACAGAGTATAATTAATTAAATCTTATATTTCATCTTTTAAATTAAGCTCGAATTTTTACAACCCGTGCTTAATTTCAAAAGGTACTTTACACAATCACCCAATTTATTAGTTATCCCAGAATAGGCATTCAGTGTGAATACTGAATTACAATTTCAAATGTTTAATTTTTCATAATTGTTCCTTATTTATGATTTATGAAGCAATGATCAATCATTACATTGAAATGTTAAAATTCAAAAGAATAAATGAAATATGTATAATTGTACTGAATTTAACGCTCCAATGATATTTCTGAAAAAAATATTAATATAGTTTCATTGCGCGAATTATAAACCGCCTTTTCCCTTCAGTTTTCCATCAGTAATTATAAAAAAATAAACATCTTTCAATATTTATGTGTCAATATTATAACAAAAATTAATGTTTACATTTGGTGGTGAAATTCTAAGTGAAATTTTCTAGACGTACAAATTCCTCTATATATTTTTGTTTTTATAAGGTGATTTTTACGCCTTAATAGGTTTATAGGTTTATTGATGTAATATATATTTATATTCAACGAAAAAATTTACGAAAAGAAAAAAGCATCAGTGTATTTCAGAGAAAAGTATATATATATGTATATTTTGAATTTTATGCAGTTGTTGCTTAAAATAAGAACAAATGTGCATGTTTAAGTACCTATTGCACGTTATTAGTATTATTAATTTTACCTATTAGTACCCACTTAAGTATTAGTTGTTTAGTTCAGGAAAACGGATGCACGTCCTGTATAAGTAAATCAATTTCAAGTCTCACAGGTCCCGTTCAATTAAACAAGTCTCGTTCTTTTAAAAACGGCTGCATGGATTTACTGCAAACTCACTACATTCATTTCCTTTTAGATTTATAATTTTTAAGTCTTTCTGAAACAGTCGTTTCCAGTGATCAGATGAGTACACTCAGATTTATTGAAAATCTGAATTGGGATCGAAAGTTACTATCTCGAGTAAGACTCTAACATTTTTTTTTTTTAAATTTGCTAAATAAACACTTTTTTTAGAAATCCTTTTACATTTATTAGTGTGTTACATCAAAGAAATTGATAGGCTGATAGGACGATGCCGATTGATTTCCCTGATACGCCGTGATAAAGCTGATTAGTTTTAGATCTCGAAAATGGGTGTTACAAAAAACAGCTCGAACGATTTTTTTTTTAATTTACTTTGTAAAATCTCATTGAGAAAAAAAATATATATACCGCTTTCCTATAGAACGAATAAGTAGTTAGTTTCTAAATCCCTAAACTAGAAATATAGATTTCTGAGCTATGTGTATAAAGCAAACCAATAAGCTGAATAAACGAAATGATCGAGAACTTCTAGTCTGTAAATTTCTAGATGGTGAAACAATATTCTTAATATTCTGAATCCTTTCTATTGCGAGAAATTCTCGCTTGATTTTCTGGAATTGGATCGTAAATCAAGATTATAGATGCTAAAACCCGCCTCGTGTATTCACATTATATTTGCAGAGTTTTTTAAATAAGTTTGACCTCGATAATATAAGCAAACGTTTTAGAATTCTAGAACTCGCTTTAGAAGGAGACTAGAACTTATAAGGATGATGTGGAACTATTTTTACTAGAGCCACAATCTATATTCTAGATAGCAGTTACAGAACTTTTTCTCAGTGCTGCATTTTCATCTCGCAGGAAAATTGTTAGGGGTCTGGTTTATTATGTCAATTCCATGTCGTCTGTCATCACTATCTCCAAAAGGGTTAATTAACATGAGTAATAACGGGTGATGTAAATAGTGAGGTTGTTACACTCTAAATGTTTTATACATTTTCACAAATATTTTAATAATTCACTTAAAGTATTTTACATAAGACATTGCTATTTATTTTACACATTAAAATTACAGTAATAATTGGGAAAGCGGATTTTTTAAATTGAATTTGAGGCAAATATGAGGGTGTCCCCGATTTTCGAGGACAAAATAAATAAATCACCGTAATTTGCAAATTTTTAGGAATTTTTATTTATTACGTACCAGAAAGATTTACTGCAGCTTATATATTATACATGTAATAAGTTCTTATTATAAAACATTAATAGTTTTATAACTGACGTCTTCAAATATGTTCTATATTTTTGGGGACGAGGGTAGTTTTCAAGGACTGTCTTCGGGACTCGAAGACAGCTGGTCATCTTGAATAATAATAATGAAACAGAATATATATTTTATTTTTAACAGTTGAAATACCGAGCTTGAAGTCATTAATTCATCAATTATTCTCTCCATATAAGAAACATCAGAATGTTATTTTGAAAAAAAAAAAATAAATAAATTAAAAAATAAATTAAAAAATAAATAAATATTTCTATTTTCGTATATAATCCTTTTAAATGACTAAAGAAAAATTCTATTCTTATCCTATTATTCAATTATAACTAAATAATTAGTGTTCAAATATAAAATTTCAGTTATTAAAAATAAAAGCTTTGTCATCTTATCAATGTTATATGACATTAAATTTTAGTCGCTGTGACATATTTGCTTTAACATGTCACGGCACTCCACCCTTTTACTTAAAGCAGTAATGATGACCTTTTTTTTTTTTTTTTTTCAGCATTCGTTTCGATTTCAAACTCTCATTACACAGATCGACAAAAGAGAATTTGACAAAATTTGATTTGATGATTTTAGCTGATCTTTATGTTTTTTGACGCACTGAAACCGAAAATGCAGCCCATTTTTCTCTATCACGTATAGATTTTTGTCAATACAGGGTGTTTACCGACACAATTTCTTACATATACCATCATAACAGTAGGTTGGTTGGTTGGTTGACATGGTTTTACGTCAAACTAGTGCTGTGCTATTACAACAATAGGTATCCATGATTAATTAATCATGGAAACATGGTATAAAACACACCATATAATTATATTGGTCGAAGAGTAATGAAAGAAATAGTATAGGTAGGCACCCTGTATTGACAAAAATCTATACTTGATAGAGAAAAACTGACTTCATTTTCGGTTTCAGGACACCAAAAAACATAAAGATCAGCTGAAATTATAAAATAAAAATTTTACATGTTGACCTGTGTTATTGTGGAAGTTAATGTGAAATATTTTAAAGCAGCATTATTGTGAAATGGCAACTTTATCACAGTAAATTTTATTTTATTCAAAATACGCGTTGCAGTGAATGCGAAAGAGATAAAAAGTGCCACTCTTTAAATTTTGGCAATAATAACTTTCCAACAAAATTTTAAAAATACACCTCTGCGAAAAAAAAAAAGAAATGATAATAAATAATTTTTTAGTTAAAAACTTATTTAAAAATCAAGTTAAAACTCAACTTTTTTGACACGCCAGTAAAACCTTTCACTTCTATGCACTTATTTTTTTTTTTTTTTCTTTTCTTGTGAACACTAAAATTACAAATATACTAAAAATCATTTAAGACATCTAAATTAAAATTTATTTTGATTATGATTTATTGTTATTAAGCCTTTTTAATAAGCATTTCTATTTTGTTTTTATAAAAATTAAAATAAAACAAAAATAAGGTCTTTTCTTTCGTTTATTTTGTACTAGCTCTGACCCTAAATTTAATTTCCTTTAACATAGAAATTTACTTGCATTTTTTTTTTCTGTGAATCTAAAATTGATTATTTAAACAGCGAGAGAAACTTTAGATCTATGTATAATGTTCCTTTTATAGTACTTAAGAAATATTATTTCTTCTGTTTGCAATTCAAGAACTTTAAGAAAGTCCCACTTCTGATTTCAATATATGATTTATACTTTTAATTCTTATTACCGTAATTTCGTGTATATAATTCTCGGGTAATCTATAATAAAATCCTGACTTTGTATGTTCTGCGGACTATCAACCGGTGCGGGGTATCTATCGCGAACAACGAGAAAATCAACACCAGTCTCATTTTTGTTTCGGAAGTCTCGATTATTAACGCATAATAATGATGAAATTGGAGGACAGTGAAAAGGAACTTGATGAGGAGGATAATATGGATGATGAAGACGAACTGTCCCAAACAATATTGCAACATTTTAATTCTGAAACGGAAGAATCCGATTTCGATTGATTTGAATGAATTTTGTAATTAAATTTATTATTAATCTATAATTTTCTTATAAATTGAATAAAGGTGTTTATCATTAGAAGTTACTCCAGTTCATAGTAATTTATATATAGAGAAAGATTAATACTATGTTATGATTATTTGCTTTTTCATTATAGGTAAGTAAATTTATTTGTTTATTATTTATACACTGCTCACAACAATTAAAGGATATTGTAAGTCTTATATAAAATAACGGTATAAACGAATTTTTTATTGCAGAAAATGCAAGAAGAGGGTCACAAATACAAATTTTTCTCGTTTTAAAACTTCGGAGTATGCAAATGTTGAGTTTGACCTCAAAAATGACGTTTTAGCGGCAGCGAATGAAATTTGGCTTTACACTAAATTAAAGACAAAGCGGAAAAGAATGGTCAGTATTCAGTAAGTGCATTGTTTCGATGATTGAGATGTCTTAACGAAGTTATTTAACCGATTCAAAAGCTTGGGGAATTGTTGGTCGGTTAGAAGGGGTCCAAACACAAACCGAAGTAGCTGAAGTCACTGGAGTTTCGCAAAGTGAGATTTCCAGTATCTGAAACCCGTTTTTGGAGATTGAAAATGTAAGTTGAAGGCTAGGGTAAGATTGTAGACGTGCAACAACACTCAATGGAAATCGATATTTAACGCTAACGGCTCGGAGACTTCGAAATATGAATCTCACTCTTCTACAAAAACAACTTCGGTCAGCTACTGGCACAACAGTTTCGACTCAAACTGTCCGAAATCGGCTCCACGCTGTAGATCTGTACTCTCACATACCAGTAATGTGTGTTACGTTAACAGTAAGAAATCGTCGTACTCGTAGGGAGTGGGCAACAGAGCATGTAAAGTGGGGAGAAATAAATGGCGCAATATTTTTTTCTCTGGCAAGTCCCGGTTTTCTGTTCATCACGACAAGAGGCATATTTTCATTTGTAGGGAAAGTCGCACTAGAAACAATCCTGCTTCCGTGCACAGAAGTATAAGATTTGGAGGTTGGAGGGGGGGGGGAGTTCATTGATGGGTGCACTGATCCTCACATTATTAGAAATGGAGTTCTGACTGGTTGTCTATATAGGGATGAGATCATTAGAGCTATTGCTCTAGCGTGGAGCCAGTTTTGGACAGTTTGGGTCAAACATGGTGCGCCAGTAACCGAGAGAAAGCAATTGTTGAAGAAGAGAAACATTCATATTTCGGTATCTCCGAGACGTCAACGCTGAATATCGATGTTCATTGGAGGTTGTTGCATTCTGTGACCTTGCCCTGATCTTCAGTTTGCATTTCCAGTCTCCAAAATCGATTTCAAATCCTGGAAATCACACTTTGCGAAACTCCAGTGGTTTCGGCTACTTCGGTTTTTGTTTGGATCCCCTCTAACCGACCAACAACTCCCCAAGCTTTTGAATCGATTAAATAACTTCGTTAAGACATCGCAATCATTGAAACAACGCACTTACTGAATATTCACCATTCTTTTCCGCTTTATCTTTCATTTAGTGCAAAGCCTAATTTCATTCGCTGCCGCTAAAACGTCATTTTTGAGGTCAAACTCAAAATTTGCGTACTCCGAAGTTTGAAAACGAGAAAAATTTATATTTGTGTCCTTCTTCCTTTTATTGCAAAAAAAATTTCGCTTATACCGTTATTTTATATAAGACTTACAATATCCTTTAATTGTTTTGAGCAGTGTCTTTAGTTGTATATTTGTTTATTATTTACATTTAGTTGTATATTTGTTTATTATTTGTATCTTTTCCTATTTATTATTATAATAGTAATTAGTATTGAAATTATAAATAGCAATTGGCGACTATGTGATTTTAGAAGTGCGGGATATCTTCTGGTGCGGGATATCTTTCTGTTATGATTATTTTTTATGATGCGGGCTACCTTCCGCCGCGGGTTATATACGCGAAATTACGGTAATAGAAATAGGCTTAAACCTTATTAGGATTATCTATTGACTTACAAACGTTTATTTATAAAAAATAAGGCAAGTAATATTTTTAACGATCATCTTTGACGTAAAAGAAACACATTTTGTCAATGATATACACAGGTAGTGAAATTTTCATGTCTGCTTAGAACAGAATTTGGAATATCCAACTCGTTGGTGCTTGTTTTTTTGAAAAGATGAATTTAGTTTCGAAATAAGGACTAATATTTTTATATTATGAAAGATTTTATTCACAGGACAAGAAAAAAGAAAAAAGTAAATTCTATTATCTATGTATTATTATGATTCTGCATAAAAAACTAAACATCACATAAATTAATGCTAAAAAAATTATTTATATATAGTAAAAAAAAAAAAAAAACTGACTATTTTGATAAGAGCTACATACTACTCTTCCTACACAAGTGGTTTAAACAAAAAACATGTAATTTCAAGTCACAAAATGGGCCGCGGTAGCTCAGTCGCTAGAGCTCCGGTCTCGTAATTGGAAGATTGAGGGTTCGGTACTCTAGCCGGCAAAGACCGTCGTGTACACTAATGGTGGCTGGTGCAAGTAAAATCTGTCGTGGCGGAAATGTCCTCCATGTTCCCATCAAAAATTATACCTCTGTGGGTCACCGAAGTGGGAGAGCCATCCCTTCCGCGGAGGATCAAAATTGTGATGGCATGTCTCCGGGCCACCTCTAGGGGTGTGTCCCAGACCGTCGCCAATTGCCCATTTGCGCAGCACTAGTGCTACGTAAAACCCAACCATCCATTAAGTCACAAAATACTAATTTTTAAGTTATTGTTAAAGTGATTACTATTTTTTTAATCCAAATATAAAAATTCACTGGTTATTAAATATTTATTTAAACTTTTGTGATATTATAATGTATAAAAAATAAAAATATCTCTCTACAGAAAAAAAATGGAACAGTTCAGTGAGCTGTCACCAAATTTAACGAAATATGATTTTGTAAATGTTATTTATAGTAGTAGTAAACAAAACATAATAATGTAGAAAAAAATAATTGTTTTATTAATTTTGTGGACATCTCTTCTGTAGAAATTTGTACCAATAAGTGAAATGAAATGACTGCCACATATTTTCATAGAAAATTAAAATGTATTTGATCATGTGACAAACATCACGAAATAATTATACCAGAAATTATTAAAAGCTTAAATTAACCTGATATTCAAATTCTGCAAAAGTATTTATCTTGAAGTATTCGATTTCAAAATTCTTGCAAACGAACTGTAATTTTTATAGACAATGAAATTTATAAGGTTAGCTAATATTTTTTTTTTTTTTTTTTTTTTTTTGTTATTATGTAAAATTTTTCTGCAACCTTAACGGCATATTAACGGCCCTCTTCACTTACAGTCGCCGGAATCCCGAGCCAATGTTATTCCATGGGAAAATTTCTTTACAAATAACTTATTAACTAATACATATTTTTAAATTCTGTTTCCACATTCAGAAAATTCTCAACTGTAAAATTGACGGACTTTTTTCAAAAATGTATTTTTTTAATTTTTAATATTTCATTTTGAAATTGCAAAAGGAAAAATTTTACATATTAAAAATTCGTATTTTGCAGCTTTAAAATAATAATAATAATAATATTAATAATAAAATACTTTTTTAAAATAGGTCCGTCAATTTAACAGTTGGGAATTTTCAGAATGTGAAAACAGAATTTAAAAATATGTATTAGTTAATATGTTATTTGTAAAGAAAATTTCCCATAGAATAACATTAGGTTCGGCTTCCGGCAACGGTGAATGAAGCGGACCCTTAAGGAAAATGTACGACGCACAAAACTGAAAATTATTTTTAAACATTATATTATTTCTTTATCTATTGCATTATGAAATAGAAAAAATTCATTTGGAACATATATTTTTAATTACTTAACAGTATTTTATAAAGATATATGCAACAGAAATTATGCATATCAGCTCATTATTATATATAATTATAGACAAACACGAAATTTTTCATACACATTTAATGTATTAATTATGAGAGTAGAGGTTTGAAAGCGGTATCAGTCGAAAGGTTTGACTAACAAGATTTGTCGAATAGAAAAATTAATTTCTTACAATGTCAAGGAGGTAATTTAAAATATTTTTATATTTTATGCACTTTTTCATTTTATAAGCATATCCTTTTGTAATAAAAAATTCCTAAAGAAGAAAGTTGTTAAATCTGGCAATTACTTAAAATTCAAATAAAGCCAAAGACACACTAATTTGTATAGATGTAGCGTTCTTAACCCTTTGAGTGCTGAATACTCGCGGCCTATGCGGTCCATATGGACGGCGCGCGGTTGGCGCTGACGAGTTGTCTCATTCTTATCGCGGACGCGCTTTATGCGAGTGTTGCATAGTACACTGATCATTTTTGCCGGGCGCGTATTTGCGTCCATAGTCCATACTGATAACATCTGCTAAGCGCGTATTTGCGTCCATAGTCTATATTAATGACTTTCGCTGGACGTATATGTGCTTCCATAGCACTCAAAGGGTTAAAATTTCGACTACAATTTTTTTTATTGCAAGAGGCAACGGCCTTTAGAGTTGTAAAAATGATTAAGAGCAAATGACTGAAAGTTTGAAGTTTTATACTATTGAACATATACGGAAATTTAAAAAAAGATTCGATTTATGAAAGTTCTATTTTTCTAATTTACTTATGATATAAATTCTTTTCTTTTCTTTCTATTTTTTCTCTTTTTCTTTTTCTTTTTTGTGATTTACGTCAGCTCTTATTTGAAGACACATTTTGTTTAGCTAATAGATAATGCCTTTCAACTAAATGAAATTAACTACTTACTTAAATTAATTTATTACTGTATCTTCTGCATATGTATGAAGAAACTATAAGATTCAGAAAATTTCTGGTTTTCGATGAATTTATACGTTTTGAGATGTCTTAAATTCATTCATTTTTAAAAAAATGACTTTTTGTCTCTGTGTGTATGATGTGTTACGAAAATTTTGTAGGAAATCATGAACCAATGGGTGTCATTTAAGTACGATTGATAAGTGGCTAGACATTGATTTAAATTGGTGCTGGTTAGCTGATGGAATATATCCTCTAGTATTTGGTGCTGCTATTTTGTGGTTCACTCCATTTATGTCAAGGCTATATCTCAACTTCTGTAATGTATAAACGCATCAAATATGATATATAATATAGACATTATTTAAAACAATGCTGTTTTAATTTGGGTGCATATCGGCCGACAAATGGCGCTGCTGTGTTGCAATTTAATTCTGTTTACGAGAAAGAAATTATTTTTCTTTGCTTTGCTTTAAAAAACGTGATCGAGTTTCGACCACTGGGCAATACTAGTAGTAATTAATAAATATTTAGTTTGTGTGGTTGTACTCTATTATAGCATTGACATCTAGAGGTATCCTTAAAAAATGTTTCCGTCCTTATATCCCTAAAAAAAAGTATAAAAATGTATTTAATTTTTATAATTTTTATAATATTCATGGTAGTAACGTATAGGAAGTAAGAAGTGAAGATCGATTACATAAAAATTCGATTACATGAATTCGATTTTACAGACTTTTTCATCTAAGGGTACTTTTAAGTACCATCGGCAGATAAAGTGTTAAAAATTCCTTCAGTCCCTGCAGAGAAAAAGAAAAAAAAATCTGTAAATTTTGCATAAATGTGTATGAATGTGAGCTTGTACTCATCTGCATGCTAGTAAGTACACGCAATTTGAGTTATGTTTTATATTTTGTATTCATTAATTTGGGTAATTTCAGTTTAATATGTATGTAGATATTTTTGCACTCTTTCTAATCAGAATAAAAGAACAAAAATACATTTCACTCATAAATAAGATATTCTCTGCTCTGCAACGCAAGTCAATCTATATAAATTATCTTAATTACGAATCACCTTTTGTCAATCTCTCATCTTTTCCACGCTCTCCGAAGCGATACCTGGGAGGAAGTGTCACGTTACACTTATAAATGCAAATTAACAAATATTCTAGGTATGTTCTTCGCATTATTTCTGTCCGTATTATGAATTAATCAGACGTGTAATTACAGAAATCTAGGACGAAAGAATTTCCTCAGTCATCTAGCAAATTATTGGTGAGGCCGAATAATAAGTTTTATGTTATATTACAAATGTAAGAAGAATAAAAATATGGGTTAAAGAAGAATTTCTTTACAGCATACTTTATAAAAACAATTTCATTGTCTTTATATAAGTTATTTCGGATATTTAGATTTGTTAAAACGCAAATTATTTGTAGTTAGTAATAAAAATCTTAATTTTGATAAAATATGTTTAGGCTGATTTCTTTAGAATTCGATGTATTGCAATCACTTAGTTTATCTATCTATCTATCTACCTATCTATCCATTCGTCTTTCTAAAAATATATAAATTTTTATATATAATGGAAAATTTGTCAGCACTAAAACTTCCGGATGTGTGAACCAAATAGTAACAAACTTCAACAATGGACTTGTCTTACAAATACCTTGGATGAATTAGTTAACCATGTTGCTCTGCCATTTTTTTTTTTTTCTACAGAGAGCCACTTGAAAATTTCAAATCCACATTGTAAAAAATGTATTTGCTAAAATTTTTATGTATACATACACACAGACCATACAATAGTCTTCACGTAGAGAGTATTGAGCTTGATCCACCATTGTGAAACAACATAGCGGTTACTATAAGTTATGGGTCAACTTGAAAATTTACCGTCAAAATAACTTTTGAAATACTTGATTAACTAAAGTTGTATAGTGAACTTTTCTTTCACATATCTTGGATGAGTCCATAGCAGAACTTGCTGCACCATTTTCTTTACAAATGGTTTTATTTTCAAGCTGCGGCCACTTGAAAAATTGTCATTACGGTAACTTTCTAAATACTGAATGGATTCAAATCCAATTTAGACAGTAGACTTATTTTAAAAAATATATTTGAGCTATTTGTTGGCTAATTTCATCCAATATGTTGTTTTTTAAGTTTCGTCCACATGAAAATTTTAATATTTTTTAATAGCTTTTTCAAATTTCTCTGTACACATACATATCCTACATGAAAGTCTCCACGAATTTTATTAATATACGTTTTTTGCTACCTTGCTCGACTGAGCCGGAAAGACATGCTTATAATCGCGTTAGTAGATTATTGTATTTATTCTTCCTAAAAATTTCAGGTTTATTGAAATTTTCAAAAAAAAAAAAAAAAAAAACACTCGCAGTGTAATGCAATCTAATTAAACGATAGTTTAATTAATAGATTTAAAGATTTAGAAACGCAAATACAATGTCCTATTTGTAAATCTTCTTAAAAAATACTAAATTTTCCAACAATTATTAATGTAATAACAGGAGACATGGCGTTGGAATATTAAAACCCGAATAAACTACTACATCAGAAACGCCAAAATAAAAATATTTGCGATGCATACAGCTGTTTCGGTAGCCTTAAGCGTACCGTCTTCAGTGCAAAAAGAAAGCATTCTTTTTGCATTGAAGACGGTACGCTTAAGGCTAACGAAAAAACTGTATGCATCGCAAATATTTTTCTTTTGGCGTTTCTGGCGTTGTAGTTCATTCGGGTTTTAATTATTAATGTGATATGAATTAAATTTTATGTAACATGTTAAGTAAATTTTATATTAAAAGAAGAGTTAAAATTCAAGTTTATTTATAACGTATTCATAGCGAATTTACAGAAATTTTAAAATGATGAATAATAAACAGGTATATTCTGGCCCAAATTTAACAAGAAATATTGATTAATAATAATAAAAAGAGTATTCGAGTTTTAGAAAATAATTTTCCAAGATAGCTCACAATTGCCACAATCATTCACTGTGCTGCATATGATTCTGACCCGTCCAATTTTACATACATAAATACTTCTTTCTATTTATAAATTATATTTTGAAGTAGCTGTCAGTAATCAGGTGTTGCTATTTACAATGCACACTGTTAAAACACACTTCTCAAAAATAATCAGAATCTTCTCATTTTGGAGACGTTTCATTGCTTATAGTAGCTCCGAGTAGAAACTTTTCACATTAAGAACGTTTTTTTTTCCCATTTAACTATTCATTTCATATTCACTACTATAATATAATTTGAGAAAATAATCAATTTTTGAAACGAAAATAAACACGAAGAAGAGATAAACTGACACATTCGTTTTTCTCGTAGTCGTACTGCGCGGAAGGTCTACTAAGTGTTGTTATAAGAAATGAAACTTCTCAAAGATGAGAATGTTCTGTTTATTTCGAGAATATTCTGCTTACATTTGATAAATGTGTTTTATTGGTGTATACTATTCTAGAGGTTTATAAAACAAAAAATTAATAACATTTATCGTAACGCCTTTCATGAAATTAAATTATTAGTAATTATACTTATTTTTACTTATATTCCCATTTTTGAGAAAGCGACGGTTTCCGCATTTTTTAAGTAGTTAATTTTGAACAGTGTAGAAAAAATCTTTCAGTGGAATGGAGTCTGGTATTCGTCAGTTCAGAATTTGCAGTATCATTGAAAATAAACAATTTACAAGGTGATTATAATCAAAGTTACAATTTAAAAACGCTATAATTTTAAAATTACCTATCAGAGCGATTTGATATTTTACCAGAGGAAATTTTGCCCTGAGGCAATGAAATTTTGTTTGGCAAAAGAAAAAAAGAAAGAATAGTTCCAAAATGTGCCGTTAATTATCCGTAAAGTATTTGTTTCATGAAGCTCCTCTTTTTCTCTTTTCTCTATGACTGTTTCCACTGTAAACCCGTATTGTTGTCTTTTTGCTAAAAAAAATTGTAGTAAACCCTTGAAGTGTATTGTTTCCTGCTATTCCATTGTGTTAGTTTCTAACAACATTCATGTGTTTAATGAGTCCATTTACGCGTTTTCCCTGGCATGACACTGATAGCGCCATCTATAGGAACATGTTGTAACTTTTTTTCTTTTGAAAAACAAAATTTCATTGCCTCACGATCCGCGTTTGTAATGATCGATAGATGGCGCTCTCTGAACTGCAGTTGTTAGTAAATATAATAGCCACGTGGATTAATAATTGTTCTTTATCCTTCATTACATCATGGAAAATCGATTGCATAACATGATGATATGCAGTGGTGTGATAATTTCACCTTAGCCCACCAGAGGGCGAGCATTTCATTATAATCGCGGATTGCTCTGGTAAAATATCAAATCGCTCTGACGGGTAGTTTTAAAATTATAGCGTTTTGAAATCGTAACTTTAATTATAATCACCCTGCATTCTGAACAAACTTTTACTAACGTGTAAAATTAATTGACTTTGCTTACAATTTATCTTTTATAAATATTTTTCTTGCGCGAAGATTGGGTAGAACTGCTAGTACCTAATTAAGTTTAGAATATTCTTGTTAAATATATAATTTAAAATCAGCATTATAAAAAAAAAGGTAGAAAGAAGCATTTTTAATATTTTCAAAAATTAAAAATTTTATTAATTTTTAATTCAAACGCTGTTCGATGATTTTATAATATTCAATACTGTTATATTTTGATGCATATGTATAAGAAAAAAAAGTGTAATTCAAAACTAGAAATCACCCTAGAAAATTAAAATAAATAAATAAATAAAATCTTTATAACGATCATTATTCTATAAAAAATCTGGAGTGACTCCACTCGACTTTCCGAACATTGAGTAATTAACAGTTTTGTAGATAAAGTAAAGAAAGAGTAGTTGTTAAACAAACAAAAGAGAGAAAACCATAATAGAGTGTTTGAGTATTTTTCTCCATCTATTACACGTTGTTTTATTTAACGCTACTGAACTTTGAGCCCATAGATCATAATGACAAAGAAATCTTCGTTGTGTCCCTGTAAAAACCTATAAATGTTAGATTCACCAAAATGCTTATAGTTAGTGCAACAGTGATTTATAATACTCATATAAATTTTCAGCTGAATTCAATAAGGCGTTTAGATGCTATCGTACTTTTAAAAATTTAGTCCCATAGGCCATAATGATAAAGAATTTGTCTTTGTGTCCCTGTAAAAAAACTGTAAGTGCTAGATTCACCAAAATCTATACAGTTAGTTCAACTGTGATCTATAACATGTGTACAATTTTTTTGCTCGGATTAATAAGGCGTTTAGACACTATCACATTTTTAAAAATTTGGCCCCATAGGCATAATGATAAAGAATTTTTCTTTGTGTCCCTGTAAAAAAACTATAAGTGCTAGATTCTCCAAAATCTATACAGATTGAGTATTTGTGATCTATAATATGTGTATAAAGTTTTTGCTCAATTGAATAAGGCGTTTAGATGCTATCGCACTTTTAAGATTTTGCTCCCATAGGCCATAATGATAAAGAATTTTTCTTTGTGTCCCTGTAAAAAAACTATAAGTGCTAGATTCACCAAAATCTATAGGGTTCGTACTATGGTGACTTACAATATGCGTACCAACTTTCAGGTTAATCGAACGAAGCGTTTAGACGCTAGCGTGTTCACCCACAGACATACACACATACACACATACATACACACATACACACACACATACATACATCATCGTAAAAATAGTGAAAACGGACTCAGGGGACCTCAAAACGTATAGAAACATCAAAATCTCGAATTCGGATTTTTGACATGATTACAATACTTTCCTCACTATAGTGTTCGGAAAGTAAAAATAATAATAAAAAGGGAAAAAAAAAATTTAATATATATATATATATTATTTCTCGTCTTAAACATACTTACTTCAGTCTCAATAAAATTTTATTGAGCCTTAAAAAAAAAAAAAAAAAAGAAAAAGAAAAAGAAAAATGAGAGACTTCTATCGAGAAACGTAAAATGCAATTGTTTTATATAATTCAAACTCCTTCTAAACAATAACTTTCATTTAATGTAATAAAAACGTTACAACAGGAGAATAATATTCAGTGGTATATACGATGTAGAAAGATGATTTAAATTTAAATTTTATGACTTTAAATCATGTTTCAAACAATGAGATTTTTCTTCTGTATCGTTTGTGAAAAGAAAATTGTTTTACAGAGAAGAAAAATTACAGTTACTTAAAAAGAAGTATAATAATATCTATTCACTAGAAATAAGGCATTCCCAGAACGCTATCTTTCATTGAATTTCTAATAAAAATGTCTCGAAAAGCGATGATAATAAAATACACGAAATAAAAAGATGATTTAAATTTAATGTAGAATCCCTTAATGACTTTCCTTTTTCTTTGATTGGAGTTTTTATTTATGCACAAAATATTAATAATAGTAGTGTAATATACCACTGTTCTTTTAAGTTTTATTTATTTATTTTTAAAGTTTAATTTTAACTCTAATTACAGATTTCTATTTATTTGAACAATATGTTTATGAAATTATATAATTACTTTATTCTATAAAAAAAAAAAAGTACTGGATTCATGAAAGTTCTCGGCCTCTTTTTTTATTGGATTTACATGTTTTGAGAGGTTTTGAACACGATTTGACTAATTAAAAAATGTTTGTATAAAAATTTTTGCGACGCTGTATCTTACGATCCTATGGTTGTTATTCCATATGACTTTCATATTTGATTAGAAAATGACTTAATATGATGCTTATTAGCTCTTTGTGAAAATCTCGCAGCAGATGGCGTTGCCATCTTGTTTTTTAATATGACAGTAAATGACAAAATTTCGTATAAATTTCAACAATGACAATTATGTTTAACGGAATCTGAACACAAATACTTATAATCTATATATTAATAGGCAAGCAGGAAATTTGTGGTACACTTTTAACATGTTAATTATGGGAGTAGAGGGTTGAAAATGGTATCATTCGAATGGTATGAGTTGCCAGATGTGCAGAATACAGAAATTATTTTCTTACGATTTCTCAGACGTCTCTGACTTTTCCAGAATTGTATTCCCGCTTTATCAATCTACGTCGCCCCACTGTCCTTCCTGCTCATCACTGGTATCAGGGTAATCGCCCTGGTGGTTTATTGTACCTCCAGTGCATCAGACAAGAGCAGACGGTCATTTCTCGTTTTCGCAGTGGTCATCTGAGGTCTATGGCATTCAGTGATAGAGTACAGGTTTTTCCTTCTTTCTCTAAGTGTGTTACTTGTGAGGCTACGCCCAACCATATCCTCGACTGTCTTAACCTAACTAGATGGATCTCTACGAAGATCCGCTCTATGTTCTTGATATGATCAGAGTTGCTGGAGTCATAGACTTTGTTTAGCTTTGCAGACAGATGGGGACTAGTAACAACAGCATTTTCTTACGATGTCAAGAAAGTATTTAAAAATACTTTTATTTTTTATGAATTTTTCCATTTTATAGGGTCAAGTGGGGTATTATGGTTATAAAAACACCATATCTTAAAATCAGTGGTAGAAATTTTATATACGATAAAAAAAAAAAAATATATATATACAGTCAAACCCCGATTTAGTGCCATCATCGGTACGCATAATAATATGGCGTTATAACGGATTTGGCGCTATATCAAATTATAATCCAAACTGTGTAAATAAAATATAATTAAATATTCTCTTACCTCATTATATTACAAGCATTAGAAAAATTGAGGATCATAGCACTGAATATGTGATAACTAGTATTTAATTTCGACCAACGTAGTTATTATACTTACGCAGGAGAAAAATGATTTAAAATACTAGCTTGAATATTTTTATTATTAATATTTTGTTTATTTATTTTATTTTACTTTTTTACGGAAATGTTCTCAATGTGTTTTTCTAAAGTTAAAAGATTATCAATCAACTTTTTATCGGTTGAATTTTTTTCTAAATATATCCTTTGTTTATTAATGCAGTTTTCTGCTTCGTCAGATTTAATCTTTTCTTATTCAATCTGAATTTCCTCTTCAGATGAATCCGAATTTGGGTCGTTATTTGTTATTAATCCAACAATTTCCTCATGACTCATTTCTTCAATTGCTGGAACATCTTTGTCTACATTAATATATTCAGCTGCAGTGAGAGGATGCTGCATGCAAGTTAAATTGTTTATATCATGCTGTAAATCTTTAATTTCCGCAGTGTTTAGTTCATCACTAGATTTTTCACTATTTTTTAAGCCTGTACGGCTCCAGTAGTTAACAGTAGTCTCCGTAGAAACTTCCTCCCACGCTTTTTTCATCATCAGAATCCAATCTTTTAGGGAAAGAGCAGAAAAATAATTTTTGCTGATACGGTCAACAATGTGTCTTATATGATATTTTCAGTAATGCGCTTAGAAAAAATTTCTGATTTTGGAATCTAAAGGTTGTAAAACACCAGTGCAATCAAGAGGTAAAAATTGAATTTGGTTATTGCTGACTGGAGTTACTTTATGACAGAATGCATTATCTAATATAAATAATACTTGACACTTTTTCTTCCTCATTTCAGTATTAAAATTCACCAGTCAGTTTTTAAAAATAAAATTGCAATCATCCATACTTTATTGTTATTCACATAATCCACATATAAAGCAGGATTGAAATTTTTAAAGCATCTTGGCTTAGCAGATTTTCCAATAACAGTCAATGTTCGTTTGTCAGATCTAACAACATTCCTGCAAAACACAATCGATACACGATCTTTTAATTTTCTTACATTATTTAACAGATCTAATTCATATTGTTTTGTCGGGTTGCAAATGATAAAATAAACCACTTTCATCCATATTATAGACATGAGCAGGTTCATACTCTGAAATAACAGCAGTTAATTTTTTCTGACCTCTTATCACAAAATACACCTCTTACCGCAGGAAGGTTTCTTCTCTGTTTTACAATGAGTTGGAATGCGTGAAAAAAAAAAAAAAAAAAAAAAAAAAATAGCAATAAGCATAGCGCTTGACTGAATGAAAAATACTAATTTTAACAAAATAACTATAATTTTTTTGGAAAAAGTTGATTGGCGCTACATTGAGTTGGCGTTACAACGGATACTTTACATTGTAGTCTCTATTTAGAAGATTTGTTCACCCATACATGTGGCGGTTAAACGGGTTTGGCGGTATTTCGGGGGGCGTTATATCGGAGTTTGACTGTATATATATATATATATATATAAGAAACGTAAAATTTATACTTCGTATTTTTTTATTGTGTGATTTTATTTTGTGGGTGTTATATTGTAACCATTCAAATATTGAAAGAAAACTGTGTCTTTTTTCCACCCGTGCACTGGCGGGTTAAAATAAATAACTTTTAGTAAAGCTTCGGTAATAAACTCATTGATCTCCTTTTAATATACTGCAATTTATATATGAGCGATCTAAAATGTAATTTAATTTTCTGTTCCTCGAAAAGAATCATTTTTATTTTTTGCAATTCAGAAAAGATTATTTATATTTCAGAGCAATTATCAGGCTAAAACTATTTAGTTTTCTATCTATAAAAAGAATCTGATGTGAAATAATCACACAACTTCCATTTCCCACTATTACCCGTATTATATGCTTTTTTTTTTTTTTTTTTTTTTTTTTTTTTTTGAGATAACATGATCAGAAGACATAAAATTAACCTAAATAAGTGGAAACCTAAAATTTTTCTGTATGGGAAACTTAATATACGTGTTATGTGTAAAAACATATAAAACAATGTTTACATAACAAGTTAAAAAAAAATAATAATAACAAATAAATAAATGGTAGAGTTCTTTTTTGAAACACCTAATTTCGAGATCTAAAATTAACCTACCTAAACAGAATGACTGTTAATTTTCCTGTAATAACCACGTATAACATGAGAAATCATATCTAAAATGGAGTTATGTAAAAATTTTCAAGAAAGTCGTTTTTGAGATACCACTTTTTCCAAAACTTCACATACTCAATTTTTGACTAGACAACAATAATTACATACAAAAGGATATTTAAAAGGGAGTTAATATGACTAGTTTAAGAAAAATCCGTAGAGCCGTTTTTAAAGGAGTACACTTGTGAGATCTGAAATTGAGCTATTTATACAGGACGCCCATAAATTTTCCTGAACTAACCAACTATATCATTCGAAAGGACATCTAATAGAGTATTTATATCGCAACTTTGAAGAAAATCGGTAGAGCTGTTTTTGAGATACGGACATATGGTCCCACTTCCGGTTTTTCAAATTTCACCAAAATTTGGAAAATTCATCGGTACACCAGACCTGTATCATTTCTGAAGTTTATTAGTTCTATCTTTATTAGTTTCGGAGATATGATAGCCAGAAGATTCCTCCCATGCACACATACATGCATACACACGCACTTATCAATTGCCGAAAACTACTTTTTTGGTTTCAGGAGGTCTTAAAACGTGTAAATCAGGTGTAAACTCGGTATCGAATTTTTGGACCGAATACAATACCATTACCTACGGTAGTAGTGTAAGGGAAGTGAAAAACAGAAAACAATTTTCGTTGTAATTTATTTTTGTTTGTTTAACTTTAAAAAGCTATTATCATTTATTTTTAGACCTCATATGGAAGTCAATATGGAAGTTAGATTTATTCTAAATGTTTTATTTCCAGACTTAGTGTCGCTCTGATTAATATAATTACTTTTTCTTTTGCACCTGTTAACGTTTTTTGTTGGAGCCCAAAATTAAGTCAAATTAAGGGTTGTAATATTTCAACCGTCATTTTCATTTTCAAATTTTCCCGTAGACATAACATTAAAACAAGGAAATTTCTATTTTGTGCTTTTGGCTGATTGGTTCTCAGCGCTACCATATCTGGCAATAAACAGATGGTAAATGAATCATTTTTGCTTCATCACTGTGACTCGAATCGGTGTGCAAGTAATTACATAGATAAATTTGCTCTCTCTCCCAGTTTATTATAACGGTTTCCTAGTGTAGACGAACACCTGGCCCTTTGTACTATATACAATTGGATTTAAGACTATATTTAGATAAATTCAATAAATCTTATTTGTAAGTCAAAATTGTAGACTCTTATTTATGAGGATTTGAACTTATTTATTCACGCAATGTGAACTTATTTATTCACGCAACTTACAAAAGGATTTATCATTGTCAGACTGCAAATGTCTTCTTGATGCATATATATATTACAAATGCTCAGAATGCATTGTGTTTGAATTTTTGATTCAATATTTAAAAATAAATAAATAATAACGATTTGAAATAGATTAAGTTTTATACTCACTTTACCCCTTGGCATGGAGTAAAGTGAGTAGTTTGCGGGGTAATGTGAGTAACTAGTAAAAAGGGAACAAAACTGCAAGTAAGTCTTTTGAAAAGTGTTAAAAACATTTTCAACAAATCTGAAAAGTGTTTTTAACAAAGTTGAAAAATGCTTATGACTTTGGTTTTTTTGTCTGTTCGTCTGTCTGCGCTCTAACTCTTGTAAATATTTATGAAATTTTTTGAAACTGATATATGCTATTGAATGCTATTGAAATAGACTGTGTAATGTTTTCTATTTAAAATGGAGGAAATACCACAGCTGGTTTATATACAGGGACACTGAAAGAATTCCAAAGCATCTTATTCTATTGGAGGTATTTATATAAACCACATTTTAATACCTTTATTTTGCACAAATCATAATTAAATTGACATTAATTATACTTATACAGAAAAAATATTTTCTATGTAATACAGTATGTATTACAGGCATCTATGTAATACAGGCTGCAACCGAAATTTGTTGGAATTGCATTTTTTATTTTATTAAGCATTTTTAACTCTTTCTAACAATGTTTATGAGTGATTATGAGTTGGATTAGCCCATCCGTCTGTCTTTCTGTCTTTCTGTTCTCTTGACTCTGCGTCTGTCTGTCTGCTATTTAACATGAGTAAATATTCATGGACTTCCTTAAAATTGATATATATATTTACGTTTACTAAGCAATGCCCTCTATTGAAAATGTAGTAAATACTACTCCTGGTTTGTATACAGGGACACTCGAAAAAATTTCAAAGCATTTCGTTTCATAAGAAATATTTTTTAAACCGCATTTTAGAATAATTTTAGTACCAAATGGTGAATAATCGCGAGGAATGGAGAATCTCCTAAACTGAAACAATCAGAATGGTAGCAGTGCCACAAATTGCAGTCTATTTTAACTAAGGAACGTCTCAGATTACTTCTGAGCTCCCTGTGAGCCATACACTGCTCCCTATGTGAAATCTAAGTTCGGCAGTGCGAACAGTCGGAATTGTCAGTTTGACCGTTCAGTACATATTTTTTATTCAACCGTTATAGTGTCATGGAAAACAAAATTCAATTAAATTTTTAAAACATAATCAATGTCCTCTTTAAACCAATATCGTATATTAAATTTTATATATACATCTTGAAACTTAATTTTCTTTATTTCCTAATAAATAAGTATCAACAAAATGCGTAATTAAAGTAGAAATATATAAAATTTTATATAATAACTCTAAATAAGTTATCATCTGTTGTTATTTAGTAACTCAATCATACATAATATACTAAGTCAAAATTAGAATACGGCATTTATGTTTTAGAAGTATATTTTCCCGAAATATTTTATACGGCATCTTTAAATGGAAATCAGAGAAGTATATTCTGTACAAATATAAAGACAAAAAGATATTTAAAACTTCCTAAACTTTCCTGTAATGGGGAAGAGGCTGAGCATAATTATGGTTTTCAACAACATTAACGGTTTGTTAATGAGATCTTTGTTGTTGAATATGCTTGTAAATTAAGTCGTTAGTGTACTTTTACGGAATTTTAACTACTGTTGCCGAGATTGAATGTGTTGAAAGTCATTCGAGTAGCACTTCGGTGGTATCTTTAAATTTATTTCTTGTACTCGGAAAAAAAAAATCTTAATAACCATGTAGAATAATAATGATAAAAATAACATAAAATAACATCAACGTAACTTTTTGTTTTTAATCGAGATGTTGTTAGAAAAATACTATGATCTCTATAGATAATTTTATCTCAAATTTCGAGTAATGATTCTTTCAAATGTTTGTTGCTTTTTTTATAGTAATGAATTTTAGAGTAATTCTCTATTTTAATTCCTGTTACCCATGTATGCCAGGTAAGGTATTGTTTTTTCGATTAATTTATCAAAGAGACTTTGAAATATTTATACATTTTGAGCTACCTTAAATGAAAAATACAGGTTTTTAGCTGTCGGTCTGTGTGTGCATAGAATGTGTGTCTGTATTTCTGGGAGACTATTTTAGCATAACTCAGGAACAGATATTAGCAGACTATCCAAACTTCGTATTCTAAATCTGTATAGTATATGAAGAGACTACTTGAATCTTTCTTTTAAAATCTAACAAATAATTCGTGCACAGGCTCATCCAAGATTCGTCAACTATAATACTTCTATAGAAGAAACGACTGATCGATACAATTTAATATATTTAGACTGGGCTAAGCAAAACAAAATGTGCGTACATTTTTTGTACATCCATAATATAGAATATGATACGAAATTTTTCTACCATTTGTTTAAAAATAAAAGAATTCGGATGTACACTCTAAGAATAAAAAAAAAAAAAGGTGCACCAAGAAGGAGTTATCCGAATGGGAAGAAAACTGGTAGATGTGATGTACATGTTGAGAAAAACAAATAATTAAAGTTTCAGAAATTTAGAAGGATCTAATCAAGAGAAAGAGACTCACAAGTGAACAACTCAATAACGCGATGGCCCTCTTCTGACCCTTATGTAAGCAGTTATTCGGCTTGGCATTAATTGATAGAGTTGGCAGATGTCCTCCTGCGAGATATCGTGCCAAATTCTGTCCAATTGGTGTGTTAGATTGACAAAATCCCGAGCTTGTTGTAGGACCCTTTTCATGATGCTTCAAACCTCCTCACTGGTAGAGAGATCCGGCGACTTTCCTGGCCCAAATAATGTCGGGCAAGGAAGAAAACAAGCAGCAGAAACTATCTTCGTACGTGATAGGGCCTTATCATCACTCTCGTGATGTGAAGGACAACAAAACGGGACGTAGAATTTCGTCGACATACCACTCTGCTTAAAGGGGCTGCAGATGGGTGCTGCCAAAGTGTTCCTGCTATGAAATGAATTGGTACCCAAGACCATTACTTCTGGTTGTCAGACCGTATGGCTGGTGACAGTCAGGTTGGAATCCTCCCTTTTTTCGGCTCATCTCCAGACGCGTCTTCGCTGGTCATCGGGGCTCGAATTTGAGTGGTACTCATCACTGAAGACAGT
Organism: Salticus scenicus; assembly: GCA_963930645.1. Taxonomy (NCBI): domain Eukaryota; kingdom Metazoa; phylum Arthropoda; class Arachnida; order Araneae; family Salticidae; genus Salticus; species Salticus scenicus. The sequence goes on from OZ005650.1 coordinate 44,990,630, forward strand.
TCTACTCCATTCGGTAGCATTCCAGGTCGAATGTGCCAGATATCACTGCAAACGGGCTTGTCAGTGTACAAAGTTTAAAACCAGTCGGCACAAGGGTCTCCATGAGCTCAACCCCATTTCTTTGAGCCGCCAATTAATGGTTATTTGAAGTTACTGAAGTACCAGGATCGATAATGACGAATTTGGGGCTTTGAGTACCGCTTTGACGATTGATCGGTTCTTATATTCTGTCCCTCTGTAGGCCGACCGCTTCCTTCTTAACACTATGTTCGACCATGGTTTACCCATTCCTGCCAACATCATCTACTAGCGGCATTGCTTCTATCCAAATGCCAAAGAATTCGAAGATTAGAGGAACGCGGCTCCTTTGAACCCAACTACACACCTCTATCAAATTCCGACATCTGCGCATATTATTTGCGCACCTATATGCCAGGCATAGTTACTTTCTATCTGAGCAGACGGAATGAACTTCTCAAAGAATTTATGACATGGAATCAAAATTTCTTCTATTTAATATCCTATCAGTTGCGCAGTTAAAATGCGCTGTCGCGTCATTGTTGATTCATTGGTCGCCAAACTTTAAAAATTTGCATTTTCCATTGAAACCTGTATGCATGTCAATTTGTGTCCAATTTGCATTACTCCTTCTTAGTGCCTCGCTTTTTTTTTTTTTTTTTTTTTTTACTTATTTATTTATTTATCTATTTATTGTGATTTTTTTTTTTTTATTAAATCTATATACAACTTTCTTTTTTTTTTTTTTCTTTTTTTTTCTTTTTTTTTTTTTTTTTTTTTTTTTTTTTTTATAAAGGCTATATTTGGAATATGCTGGAAGTACATTTCAGTTTTTGTCATATGATTTTTACCTTGTTCTAAATTAAAGTACACTTTGCGATGTGTATATTACCTATATACATTATACAAGACCATCCATAATAAAAATAACACATTCTTTTATTATTAATGCAGTTGAGGGAAGTGCTTTACTGACTTCTATCAAGTCCAGGAAAATTGCTTAGAAATGATTATTAATTCATCATACCCAAATAGTGGACAAATCACTGTTTAAAGTACAATTTTAAACAATGATTTTTGTTCTATAATTACACGTTTAGAGATTATTTGAATATAAAAATCAAGTTTTTAGCGGTTCATAACGTGCATGTCTATTATCTTCATAACTTAACAATAAATAACTGCAGAAAATTTAAATTTGATATTGTATAGTTCAAATGAATGTGCCACGAGGAATTGACATTGGTAATTTTCAAGGAGTTGTATATGTGTGAAACATGTCTTAGTATTTTGGAATACACTTTTAAATTTAATAATAGTCTTTAAATTATTTGCGTATGTTGGTTCTATATTAAAACGAGGGTTTAGGGTAGCTCTAGTCTTACTCATACAGAAATATATGTCAAATTAAACTGTTTCTGAGCAGTTTCTAACCTTTTCTGAAACCCTTTTCAGTTTCTTGAACCCTGCAAGGCTATTTCTTTTTAGTGCGCTACAAAAATATATTGGTTGTAATTAGTGATCAGAAGATAGGGAAAACTTATAAAAATAGAAATAAAACCCTATTTTACGGAAAAATCAATTTTTTAGCTCAACGCACCGTATGTGGAACATACATACAAATATAATTTACTAATACGTTTGCTATTGTAATATAAAAAAACAACAACTTACCACTGCAGAATATACACTTCGTTATAACACACAGTATTTTTTTTCGAGTCAAAACTGTTCAATAACTATTCTTTTTTGAATTCAGACAAACGACTAACGTATCACTTTCATTCAAATTTCACACTGAGTGCACTATAACAAAAACACGAACGACATCTTTAGCTAGAGTTTCGTATTATTACACTGCTAAATGTCAGTAGCTTCTATGAAGATGTCAAGAGATGTCGCTATTAATAGTTTTATAGCTATAGGAACGATTAAAGTCGGTGTTCCACATATGGAACTGGGTGTCTTGTAGGGTTAAAGTTTATTATTCATATACATTAATTTTATCTTATCGCTTATTATGTAATTTACCTTTAAAACAAAAATAGGTATAATAATCAACGTCTTCAATGTCAAAAGAAATACTTAACTGTTCGGTAAACGTAACGAAAGTGCTCCTATATATAAGAAAGGAGTCGGATTTTACGACCGTTTTATCAACAAAATCAACAAAGGACCGACGTAAACTCACTCACTCACTCACCCGTGGTAAATGTAGTTTAAGTAACACACAAGGATATATCTCCTCTTCCAACACATATTGTAAAAATTGTTGATCGTACGTGTTAAAAAAAATAAGGATTTCTGTATATTAATAATGGTAGAGAAAACCCCGGAAATCTCATCTTTTTGGGTGATGATAGTAACATGTTCCATGAAATTATCGCTAAAATATGGCAGTTTACAATTAAAATTACCATATGAAAATCTGTGTAGAATCTAGATGTATCTTTTAAAACATTTTATAAAAATTTTATAAAACTACATTTTACATACAAACATGTTTTTTAAGTCTATTTTCATTATTTATTTTATCTCATGAATTTGGTAGAATTATTTTTTATTGAAATATATTGTTTCTACGTAAAATTAAATTTAAGCTGAAAATGTTTGGAATCTGTTTCATTGAAACTGATGCTTCAGTAATAATAATAATAACAATAATAATAAAACACTAACTATTCAGGCGTTTGGCAGGTTTAACATTATTTAAAATGTGTGTGATGGTTACCTGTCTTTAATTTTTATTTTCCTATCTGAGCATTTCTGTGTTTGTGATCAGGTTCTTTTACGTAAAAATTAACTTCAACTGCATTTGGATAATTTATTGTTAATGAGGTGCCTTATTAACAATTAACAACTTTGCTTTTTCTGAAAATTACTAATATGCGAATGTGTAGCATAAGCTATATATATGAGTGAAAATGTTTAACTCTATTCTTCGTGTGACGCTGTTAATATAAGACGTTAAATGATCTGAGTCTCATTTAAAGTTTCTTATTATTGGGTGAGTGCAAAAGTTCTACCCGTTTTTATTACCCATAAAGAAGAGCAAATAAACGCAAAATGAACTGTACCTATTATTGTGCAAAATCACCATTGCTATTTATGACTTCTTGCCATCTTTCTGGTAGGAGATGAATCCGACGGCGGTAAAATTCCAGCGGTTTCGAGTCAAAAGTCTTGGATGGTAGTTTTCGCAGCATTAAGATTATCAGAGGTTTTCTGACTGAAGGAATTATTCAGCGCATGAAATCGGTGATAGTCAGTTGGTGCCAAGTCAGAAGAATAGGAAGGGTGGGGTAAAACCTGCCAACCAAAGCCCAGTAACTTTTGGCGAGTAATGACAGCAGCATGTGACCTGGCGTTATCGTGATGAAGGATAACATACCGATGATTGATGAGACCTGGCCACTTTGCTACCAAATTTGAATGCAGTCTGTCTAACTGTAGACAGTAGGAGTCAGCATCGATGGTTTTACTGAGTGGCAGGACCGCCCAGTGAATTATTCCCTTCACATCCCAAAACACACTCAATAACACCTTCTTAGGATAAAGTTCAGCTTTCACAGACGATGCAGGCGGATCAGAAAGGCAACACACAGTCCCACGACGTTTTACGTTACGGTACAAAACCCACTTCACATCTCCTGTCACAATTCGTGTCAAGAATGGGGTATTTATGTACCGGGAAAGCAAGGAAACACGGGTGACGATTCGGTCATTCTGTTGATCAGCTGTCAGGTTATGTGGAACCCAACGATCCAACTTTCTCGTAAAACCCAACTTAACCAGCCGTCTCGCGATCGTTGTCCGGTGTACGTTGAAAGTCTCCGCTAATTCTTGCACGGTTGGGTTCGGGTTGTTCCTTATGGCTTGGTCGATATCGTCGTCTCTAACGTGTGATGCACGTCCACTCCTAGCCTGATCTTGGCAGCTTTTTTCTCTTTCACTAAATTTATGAAGTCATCGACGACATGTACTTTCGTCTGTTGCATCCTCCCCATAAACTTGACAAACATTGCGACATGCTGCGAAGGCCGTACTCTTTTTATCGAATTCGTATAACAAACAATGTCTTTTTGTGATGATTAACTTTGTGTGACACGATGCATTTATATGTGGGGCATCCAAACGTTTGATTGGCCGACGATTTGCGTCATTACAGTGTCCTGGTGTGACGTCAATTCCATTGCAAATTTGCATATCCAAAAACGGGTAGAACTTTCGCACTCACCCAATACAAATATGCGTATTAAGTTTTAAGTTTTAAAGGCATAAAAGGATTTGTTATTTGATCTAAAGAGTTTCAACAAAACAAATGTTGTCAAAGGATGAACGAAAGGAATATCGTCTGCTTTAACGGTTGTATTCTATTACCCAAATCTTAAATTGGTTTAATATAAAAATCTGCACTCGACCCTCTATGCTAATAACAATTATTAAAACTTGCAAGTCAAATTTATTGTGAATTGTCAAATTTATTTCTTTCCTTTCTTTTTTCTTGCTTTAACAATGATTTTTATTGAAAGTGCATTTTAAAACAAATTAATTATATGATCGAAAACGCATTTAGCATCTTAGTTTGTTTTTATTGTGTATTCAATTAACAAGGAATGTTAATGAAAAATACAATTAATTTTGCGTGAAATCTTTTATATAAATTTACCACAATAAATATTAAAAGTTATTAAAAACACCGGATATATATATATTTTTTTTATTTTTGCATATAACACACATTCGTAAAATTATATATTTTTCCCCTTTGATGTATTTTTTATTGAATTCTATTGTATATTTTAAAGTGTTTCAATTATTCTTTGATCCTTAATTAATGAAAAGTGTTTTCTGCGATACTAAAACACTTTAAAAACGGATATGCAAGAAACTCCTTGAACAGTTTTCATAATTATTTAATGCTTTTTTCTTTTTTTTTTGAAGAAGAAATTTATTGGTTTTTGCCATTTTATTCATTCTGTACGTTTTGATATAATAGTTTTCGATTAACATTTAATTTCTTTTTATTTTTTGTTTAGTTTTGTGCATAAAAATAAGCAGGGTGCAAAAGGTTTTTAATAGAAAGCTTTTATTTTCGCAAGTGTTCTACAAAAAGACATTCTTTCAATTACAAAAAATGTTTTAAATGAAATAAATAAAGATGTCATGACACAAATTAAGTTTTTGTAATCGTTAAATTTATGTTTTTTAAAAATTACAAAATATAATTTGTATTTGTCTCAGAGTCCCTCTAATTACTTTTAGCGAAATAATATATATATTCTTTTACGACTGAAATTAAATGAATCGTTTAATTTCGAAATTTAAAATTTTTTGCAGATGTTTGTGGATTCTACTAAGGAAAAAAAAATAATCAGTTACCTTTCTGGTTTTGTTTAATATTCCATTCTTCACTATATATACACAACCTAAAAAGTTTTATTGATTCAAAATCAAATGCACAACTGATATTTTTTTGCATATACATTTGTAAATAGATTTTTCTGACATATTCATTGTGAGTGTCGTGTATGTCTATAGTTCTATCTTTATTCCAATATAAACTTACAACAAGTCCTTCCGGTTCATTCGGATAAGTAGTTTGATTTCTCTTTTCATAACAAAAATCCACTATTTTGTTTCAAAATGGTGGATACAATTTATTAATGGACTTGGTGGAAATATTGATGAGGGTTATGTGCATATGGAGTTTTAAGGAAATAGGTTCATAAATACCGTATCTATGAAATTAAAATTTTCAAATGGCCGACACTTGAAAACAGGATAGCAGATCACGTTGGCAAACGAAAATATGAAATGCATTTCTAATATGAGAATACTAAAAAATTTAATTCGAATTAAATCATTATTTCAAAAGTTATCGTGTTGACAAATTTTCAAGTGGACGCCACTTGGAAGCAAAATAACATTTCAAGTGTCTAAATTAACTAATCCAAGATGTTTGTAAGATAAGTCCACTGTCCAACTTTGGTTCTATATATACTCAGTATCTCAAAAGTTATCGTGGTGACAAATTTTCAAGTGGCTGCAACTTGCCCAGCGAAATAATTTAAGACATTTGAATGTTAAGTCCACACTCCAACTTAAGTTGGAATTGGTTAAATATTTCAAAAGTTATCATGATGATAAATTCTCAAGTGGCCGCCACTTGGAAACAAAATGACGGCCACTTGAGTTGAGGCCACTGCCCAACTTTGGTTGCAATTGGTTCAATATTTCAAAAGTTATCATGACGATAAATTCTCAAGCAGCCACCACTTGGAAATAAAATAGCGTAGCAATTTGTCCAGCGAATTTATCAGAAGTATTTGAAGCATTAGATCACTGTCCAACTTTTATTCGAAAGAGTTTATTATTTCAAAAGTTATTGTGATGACAAATTTTCAAGTGGCAGCCTGATTTTAAGTAGCTGCGACTTGGAAACCAGATTGTGGAGCAACTTGCCCAGCAAAATTATCTAAAATATTTGTATGATAAGTCCACTGTCCAAATTTGGTTCGAATTAGTTTAATATATCGAAAGTTATCGTGATAAGAACCGTGATGTAAGTGGCACCATGATTTCAAGCAGCCGCCACTTAGAAAATAAAAGGCAAAGTGAGATGCCCAGCAAACTATTTGAATGAAAAGTCCACTGAGAAAATTTGATTTGAATGCATGCAGTATTAAAAAGTTATTGTAGTAACAAATTTTCTTGTGGCAGCCACTTAGAAACAGATTGGAGGAGCATTTTGGCCAGCAAACGTATCCAAGATATTTGAAACGTAAGTTCAATATCTAACTATGGTTTGAGAGAGTTTAGTATTTTTAAAATTATCATGATGGCACATTTTCAAGTGGCAGTCTGGTTTCAAGTGGTCACAACTTGGATAGAAAATATGCGAAGCAAGATACCCTGCAAAGTCATTCAAAATATTTGTAAAATAAATCCACTGCTCAAATCTGGTTCGAATTAGTTTAGTATTTCAAAACTCGTCGCCACGACGAATTTTTAAGTGTGAGTCTGTTATTAAGCGGTTGCAATTTCGAATCAAAATGACGTTGTAAGTTGATAAGCGAACACATTTAAGATATTCACAAGATAAGTCCACTGCCTAAATGCGGTTCGAATCTTTTCAGTATTTCAAAAGTTATCTCGACGACAAATTTTCAAGACGCAATCTTATAGTAAATGGCTGCAGCTTGGAAGCAAAATGGTGGAGCAAGGTTCTCGACGAACACATCCAAGATATTTAATAGATAAGTCCACTGTTCAATTTTGGTCCAAATTAGTTTCGCATTTAAAAAGTGGTCGTGATGAAAATTTTTTAAGTGGCAGCCTGAATTCAAGTGGCCCTCTTAATTTACTGTATCCGCCATTTTGAAACAAAATATCCGATCGAATTCCTTAATATACTTGGTGGAGAGCCATATGTGGTATATGGAGATCTAAATTTAAGCAATTACTGCGGTTATATTGTATTAGAATCTGCAGAACAAAATAGGAAAACATTGTAAACTAGCAAAGTAAATGAAAGGCCATGAAACATTTTTATCGGATTAAAAAAAAAAAAAAAAAAAAATTATTTAACAATGGTTGCGTAGGAACTACTTAGTTCATACGGTCCCAACCTTTCCTGAGTTTTCTAACATTAGTAAGAAATAATATATATAAATATTAAAAATATTAAAATTTATAGTTTTACATATAAAATTTGTTTATAACAAATTATTTATATATTTATTTATTTCGTCTGATGAAAAGTTCGGCTTATATAGGAAGAACCGAAACAATTGTTAGATATTTTTTAACTCTTGCTGATAGCTTTCAATGCTTTAAGTAGTTATCGTTTAAGATAAATATTAAAAAACTTTTCTTTTCTTTTTTGTCCTTCTTTTTGCAATAATAGTTATATTTTCGAATGAGTAAAAATAACTAAAATATTATAATAAGGATTGTAAATTTATATATTTTTAACAATCCTTTTTCTTGTTTGTATCTTTTATCTTATTTGTCATTAATTACACCCTCAAAAACTAAAATTTCTTCGTACAATACCACACCACAAACATTAATGTTAAGCATTATACAATGTTAGCTATTAAAATGCATACTGTGGAAAATCACAGATTATCTGCGATTAGCCGCATTTTAATTGGATTAAGTAAGAGTCTGCTTACGTCAGAGAACCTTTGCATGAATAATGCTGCAAAACTGCATACTATATATTGCGTACAATGCCGTTTATAGGATAATGTACGACTGTTGACACAATAAACGCTATAGTTAACAATAATAAATTGATATCCTTGTAGGATTAGGACTTTCGTTATAGTTTTTGTATAAGAGTAAATATATAATTTAGAGAGTTTATCTTCAGAAATGGACATTATCGATATTATATACATAAAGTTAGAGAACAGATAAATACAATCTGAGTACTTTTAATTGTCGATTGATAAAACTTCATAAAATAAATTTCGTTGAGGTAGATGCTATTAACTGAACTTATACATGTAAATCCAAAAGTATGTACCATGTAAACAGATACAATTTTGTATAAAAAATGAAAAAAAAATAATATTAGAAATAAAAAAGAAGTATTAGAATTGTTTTTGTAAAGCTTTCGGAACTAAACTGGTATTAGAAGTTTAGTGTAGAATTATTCTCACAGTGTCTATTTTTGTAATAAAAGGAACATAAGAGTTTAATATTAATATTGTTAAAAAAAACTGAGAGGTGAGCTTGAGCTTCATGCTTTCTTTTACAAATTTTATGTAAAACATTGCATTAAATTTACTGTATTTTCTGAAAAACTTTACCTAATATATTTTTTATTCATATTTACAAAATTCTTAAACTTGAAAAAGACCGCTATATGTTTTCATTATATTACACAATTTTTTAAAAAAAATCTTTTCAAAAACCTAAATTTCTTTCTAAATATAATTTCTAAAAATTATTGTATCTCAAATTGCGTGCTTGAAATATGAGTTTAAAAAAACATTTTTTTTTTTTTTTTAATAAACACGTTAAAACTTAGTTAACATCCCTTTATTTTTAATTTACTAAACATCTTAGCGTTGCTTTAAGTAATCCAATTTAAATAATGTGCGTTAAATTACACGAGAAATTAATTAACTAAATTTGTAACAAACAAAATTTGTAACCTTTTTCTTTTATCTTATACGAAAGTAGAAGTAAAATTTTCATTTCAACATAAAACTCAATAAAAATAACTTAAATTAAGTGTAGTAAATTTAATATTTATTTTCTTTTAATTCATTAATATGCTAAATAACTAAAATTAGAAATTAAATATCTCCTTCATATCCAAGTTCTTCAGATTAACGGAAAATATCTTCCAAAACCAATCAGAATGAGTTCAAAGTTAATATTTGAATGAATCAGTATTTAATACTATGAAATAATAATAATAATAAACAATAGTCATAAATCATAACATTTCATATGTATGACATATAGAAAAGTGTGTGAGTCAGGGGGTCTCACTAGATATACGTAATGCTCAACTGACAACAGCCTGGGATTCACCCTTAGGGATGGTTTGAAAACATGCCATCACAATTTTGATCATTTGGGGTGGAATGGTTGTCTTTTATGCTTCAGTAATTCCCAGATTTATTATTTCATGGAGGGCATTGAAGCCCCAAAGAATTTTATGTGTAGCACCCTCCTGTACACAATGGTCTTCGGCCGGCTCGAGTAATGAACAATCCCTTAATTACGATATCAGCGCTCTACCTAACGGCCTGATGGCCAAGTTAGTAGGGAGTTGCCTTTTGGTACTTCAGGTCTGACGTTCGAATTCCGGTTTAAGCATGGATGTTAGTGGTGCCTTTATATGCCTAAAATATAGGTGAATTTTTGTTGTGGAATTATGTAACACGGATCATTTGAGACAAAAGTCACTGTGATTATGGATCCTAATGTTGTGAAATAAATACCAAATACCGAATAACATTTATGAACCACGGCCCCTTAATAGGTCTCTCTCCTTATTGTCCCCGGGTGCGAAGGCCAATGTCATTCTATGGAGAATATTGCCACAGTATAACTCATTAATTAATACATATTTTTATATTCCGTTTTCACATTCAGAAAATCCTCAACTATTAAACAGTTAGTCGCTTTCTAAAAATTGATTTTTTTAATATTTAGTATTTTATTTGGAGGTTATAAAATACGAATTTTCACAATGCGAAATTTTGTGTTTTTGAGCTTAAAAACGATATCTTAAAAATTAAGAAAATCAATTTTTTGAAAGCGATAAACTGTTTAATAGTTGAGAATTTTCTGAATGTTAAAACGGAATTTAAAAATATATAGTAGTTAATGAGTTATAACGGGGAAAATTTTCCCATAGAATAACATTGATTTCGGCTTTCCGAGGCGATAAGTAGAATCACCTTAACACATAATTTGAAAGGTATTTAATTCCAGATATCTCTACTTCATTAACTCAATTAACCGAAATAATTCATTTGGTTATGAATTGCGATTTAGACAAATTTGACGGAAAGTTTAAAATACTAGGGCAAAAGGAAGTAGAAACATATTTAACTAAAACTAATGAGGACAATAGCTTGATACAACAGAAACATAACGAACTTTAATAATTAGGTGAAAATACATGTGTTCTTCTGTTATACATTCAACTAGATACTTTAAAACTTCATTGAAAAAAAAAATGATTGAGAAATAAGAATACTGTTTTGAAATTTTTAAAAAATAGTATTTAATGTTTTAAATATTTTTGAAAATTCATTGTGTGTACCAACTTTGATGTTCACAATATCTTTGTTACAAGATTGAGTAAAGCAAAATATGAAACGACTAAAAAAAAAAAATGTAAATAACGAAAAACTTAATACTTAATTACTTAAATTATTTTCACAAAAAAGTAATAATTAGGTATTCAGTATAATGTTTCTAGAAACCAGAAGAAATAAAAGATGAAAAAAGAAAAAGAAAACTTTTTTTGAAAAAAACAATCTGTATAAAAAACGGGATATTTTAAAACATTTTTACTAAGGAGATAATTTTGAAAATTGTTGATTTATGAGATTTATGAGATGGAAATTATTTTAAAATAATAATTGTAAATTTTAGAAAAGTTGGGTTTTATACACAGCTGTAAGTTTATATATATATATATATATATATATATATATATATATGTATGTATGTATTCATTTATTTATTAGTAAATGATATATGTATATTTCGCATAAAATTGTTCTGTTTTTAAATTCCTTTTTTTGAAAAGAATGTTTATTTATTATGAGCTATCGCGTCTAATGTTTCAATTAATTTATGAATATCAGTTTCAACAATTATTTTCTTCATTATTATTATTTTTTTTAATTTATAAGTGTATAAACAAAGATATATTTTCAAGCAATGGTGAATGTTTTGTTAAAAAAGTAAACATGTAAAGTTCTTGAAATGAATTTTATGGATATTCAGCATAAATGCATAGCAATTTCATTTTCAAAATTCTGTAAAATTAAGGATTGATTCTTTCAAAAATAAATTTCTGAAGATACGATAATCATAAAAATATCTAAAACACTCCAGTGATATATATATATACACTGAATACATATATACACACACCATAAATACTATATTCTTATACCATTTTTCTCCAAAAAATTTTACTGCGACATTAAAAAAAAAAAAAAAAAAAAATCACAAAATTGAATTTAAATATGGATGTTAAAAGAAACCGCATTGAAATATTTTGTGAAACAAAAAATCGCGATTTTTTTATATTAGAATAGTTAATTTGCTCGTGTATAAAAAATTACCCTGAATTCACCTCTCCGTGTAGATAATGAAAATTTAATTTTCTAGGACAGCACATTATTTGAAGAGATTTATTTTATTGTCGTGATTTTGATATCTAAACTCTATATTGATGGAGTACATTTATCATAATAATTTCCCTGAGAAAAAAAAAAATAATAATTGCATTTCATGTTCTGTTTCTCCGTAAGTAAAACAAAGCCACTTGCTTTAATTAAAGGTTCATTCTAATGATAAAGAACTTCAGGTACGTGACCTAATATATCTTTTACTAATTAAATATAAAGATGGTGTGTAAAATATTCAATCCAACTACATCTGAGTTGTTTCTATTTAAAACAATATTTTATTTTATGGAATGCATACTTTGGGTATAGAAAATGCATAAGAAATTCAACAAAAAATATTTATGTATTATTTCATATAATTTAAAAGGTAAAATAATTAAATACTTTGAAATTTTCAAGGAAATAAAAGCGTTAAATATAATTTTTCTGTATAGTTTAATAGGAAAAGATTTGATTTAAGATATTTTTAGTTAAACTTACACGCATTCTTTCATGAAGTCAGAAAGTCAATAGTAATTAGTGCTTGGTGATATGGAAATTTCTTAAATCGATTTATCTAATATCTAATACCGCGATTTAGTGGTAAATGGCTTTAATATTCCTTTCAAATATCTCTTCCCCGATACACACTGTAAAAAATATGTCCTATTTGCTGCCAAAAATTTTCTGTAATTACAAAAAATACCTTCTGACAACGTAATTTTTTCGTAAATTCTGCGTATTTTCTCAAATTACAGAGAATTTCTGTCAGCAAATAGGACATATTTTTTACAGTGCACGTTTTTATATTGATATGCTCATTATCTCGTACTATAAGTTCGATATATATGTATAATTTTAGTTTTGCAATAAGGAGTTTCATTTGATTTGTAATGATGTAAGATTTCTTTATATTAATTATCTACTCTTGTGATTCTAAGTCTGGGTGGGATACTCACCATAGGGAGGAGGGGGTCTTTGAAAGGGGTCATAGATTGTATTCATGTAATATTTGTATAAAACCAAGGAAAATATGTACGTATAGGCTGACGAGCACGAAATGGGTTCAAATTCGTCGCCTTCCGTTTACCAGCTTTGAGGACAGGAAATTCCAGCCGCTCTTACGGCTTTGAAGCGTAATAAACAAGAGAAATAACAATAATTCTCTGTTGATTAAATTCTAACTAGACTCATGCATAAAGAATTGACCTGCATAAAAAACAGTTTGAATGTAAAACGAAACTAATTTTAGCATGCATAATATTAAGGAAAAGCTAACTCACCTCTCTCCTGCATTTCCTGTGGTCGCTTGGAATAGATTTTAAGCCACACACAAAATAAAGATTAAATCATTGATTACTAATATACTGGAATTTAATAACAGACTTGCAGAATATCAAGACAATATATCCGAATATGTGATTGACACAAATCTTAAACACATTTTCTCTTGACTTCACGAATTGTAAGACAGATGACAACTTATTCAGAAGAGTTGTGGAAACAAACACATAATATTATTTCACAGAATTAATCGAATAACATTTAAAGAATTTCGAATGCCTTTTATGACTTAAATGAATTGTCACAAAGTAAAAGAATAAAGTTTCACTGAGAATAGTTCATGATTGCACATGGTTTTAGAATCGACTACAAATTAAACAAAAGCTTGATTTGATTTAACGAATAATGATTAACGAATAAAATTAGAATTATCAGGTATGATTCCATTAGATTATGAATACCTGAACGATTTTACTTGACTCCCGAAAACGAACATGTTTCCGAGAGAGCCAAAATAATAATAATAACAATAATAAAAAAAGGTTCTCTTTCATCACGTGACCGTCTGGTTTCCTGTACTGGCGCCCGCACTCCGATTGCTTCAACATACTGCGCGGGCGGGGAAGGCACCGGGGCAGGAGTCGACATACTTGGAACAGGGATGACAAGTTGCTTGACATATTGGCTTGGTTTGGCTGTTGGTTGAGGCTCTGCATATTTTGTTTAGTCCACCTTCTCCAAAATGTCTTTTTAGCCTGTATAAGAAAATTACACCTAAAAGAGAGACTTAAAAACATGAAAGTTAGTGAGGTTTCTGGCAATTTTAATGGTAGTATAGACTTTACTGCCAAACGAAGATAAATCAAGCATTGTCTCATGACTGGTTTAACAGTGGATCGCCCGTGAGAGATCCGAAAGTTTTTTGGAATAAGAACCAGATTAAATAAGACTAAATTAGAACCAGCATGAGCACTTAAGTAGTGATAATGTGTGGTGGATAAGGATGTAAAGTGGTGGGATTCCGGTAACAAAATTTGCTGGTTTTCTTGGAGATTGAGAGCGAGTGGAGGTTTAGAGCTTCCTACAAGGGTATTGTCAAAGGATTGTTCCTGAACTGCAACTGAATGTAGAGGGTACATGGGTGGTATTTTATGGATGTGGAGGTCTTTAGTAGGGGAATCTTGATTATCTAAAGTTTTCTGAAGTGCGAGATTTTCCTTATTTAACATCGTATTTTCATTTTTTAGGGTATTTTCAACTTTGTAGCTCAGGAGGTGTTTTCGAATATCAATAAAACGATTTGGACTCAAAGTCGCAGAAATCGGTACTCTTTTAACAGGGCTTGAAAAAGGTGAATGAGAATTCGCAGGAAAGTCAATGATCGAAGTATTTTCAGGCAGATTTTTCTCTATGAAAACATTAGACTCATAAGCAGATAATTTTTGACAGTTAATTGGAATATCAGATGATTTAAGAGTAGAGACTGATTCTAGGGACAGAGTTTTATCACATTTTTCACCTTGTATTGATGTAGAATTATGATTAACATTGTCGACACCTTTTTTGGCACCGTGAAGAGTTAAATCAGACATGCGAGCATTTTGCACTAAACCCACAAGTGAGGGACAGGAATGATGCATAGAATTGGTAGGTGGGATAGGAGGAGCTGCTCGGATACAGAAGTTAACAATGGGTGCACAAGCTGTTCCGTAGGTGACAGTATTCAATTCGTAAAAAGATAATTGGTCATTGGGAGATTCTCTCCAAACAATTCTTTGGTAGATTCTATCTTTTCTATCAATTAAAATTTGACGATACATTTTAGCAATGTCTGCACTGAACGCTACAGGGTTGGCTCGAAATTTTACTAAATTGTCAAAAATATTTGACTGTAGTTTAGGACCAATATATAAAATGTCATTTAAAGATTTGTTATTTGTTGTTTTAAACGAGGCGTCAAATACTACACGTAATTTTGTTGTTTCAGAGTTTTCATTTACCACCGCATGATGCGGTAAATAATAATGTGGCGTTTCATTAATTTCAGCTGGATTTAATTTTGTCATATGACCTAAATTTATATATTCGTTCATGAAATTCGAATACTCCCTCTTTAATTGTGGGTTCTTTTTAATTTTATTTTCAATGGAAAGAAATCTTGAAATAGCACCTGACTTACTGTCACCTAGTGCCTTATCTGGCTTAAACGGTAGATGAACGACATATCTTCCCTGACTATTTCTTTTAGTTGTGGTTAAATAAATATTTTCCACAGGATCATTTTCTATCTTTTTTGATTCTACATTTGGAATTGATTCTGTATCAAAAAATTGTTTTAATGTGTTATTGATATCATCCTCCACAGTGGTATGACATATTAGACTGATATTTGTACATTGAAAGCTATCAACACGACCTGAAAGGAGGTAACCCAATTTTGTTGGACATGCTGTAGGAGTTCCAGCTGGCCCTTGAATGGGACTGCCATTGCAGATTGAGGCGACTATTTCTGCCCCAAGAAGAATATCGATGGGACCACTAATATGATAATTTGGATCCGCTAGTTGCAATCCTTTTATGTGTGGCCAATCATGTTGCGGTAGTTGGAAATTAGGGAGAGGTGAGGTAACCCTATCAACTATAAAAGCACTGACTGAAAATGACTCCGACGAAAAATGCGGAGTGAATTTAAATTCTGTGTTGTTAAGAGCAGTTTCTGCTAAAACGCAATTAATCCCTATTATACTATGCGACGTGCTCCGTAAGGGCAAATTTAGTCGCTTAGCACATTCCTTAGTAATTAATGAATTTTGACTAGCATTATCTATCAAAGCTTTACAATGCATAATTTTTCCTTTATTCGATTTAATTTTAATTAGGGCCGTTGATAATAAAACATTGCTAGAATAAAACTGAGCACTATTTGAAACTGAGGTGTCTGGCGATACATGATTCGCCCTTTCAGAATTTGAATTTCTACCATAAACA
Source organism: Salticus scenicus (assembly GCA_963930645.1). Lineage (NCBI taxonomy): Eukaryota > Metazoa > Arthropoda > Arachnida > Araneae > Salticidae > Salticus > Salticus scenicus. Next base: position 45,006,799 of record OZ005650.1, read on the forward strand.
TGCAGCAGTGTATGGTGTTTTTCTGCACAATTTTTACAATTAATGTCTATCCTACAATTCTCCAGCCTATGATTTTGGCGTAAACAATTTTGACATAATTTATTTAATTCAACGAATTTCCATCTTTCATTAACCGGCTTTGAATTAAATGTCGGACATTTAAATAGCGGATGATGCTCATTACAAAGAATGCACGTATTTTCCCTTTTCACAATTGTACTCAGTACATTATGTATATTTTTCGAATTAGTGAATTTTACGTCTTGTTTACATTTTATCTCTTCAACACCGCGCGCTTCGCGCTCAACGAATTTCCTAAAAAGATCAAGATCAGGCAATTTATCACTGTCCAACATTAATTCCCATCTCTGTTTTAACGATTCATCCAATTTCCCCATCATGAATTTTATTATAATTAAGTCGCTTAACGCATTAGAATCTAAACCCAAAGTTTTTAAGTTTCTGACGGCTTCGTTACAAGTATCTAATAACTCAAGTAAAGTTTTAGCATTGTTTGCTTTTACAATTTTCATAGAAAATATTTTGTTAATTTGACTCAATGCTAATTGTCTCTTATTTTCATATCTTTCATTTAATATTTCCCAACATTGATCTAAATTTTCCTCTTTTACAGCGAATCCTCGAATTAATTTAGCTGCGTTTCCGCGCACTGAAGAATGTAAATATTGCAATTTTTCAATTTTGGATAATTGATTATTTTGTAGAATTATCGAATTAAAAATTTCTTTAAAAGAAATCCAATTTTCGGTTTCACCAAAAAATTTTGGAAGATCAAATTTAGGTAATTTAATAAGAGAGGATTTACCATTTTTCTCATCTTTATTTTCCGCGTGAGTATCTGAATCGCACGCGTTTACTTCTGTTTTCTCCTCTAACTCCACCAGTAAATCAAAAACCACTCCCTTATATCTCAAATACATATCCATATAATCCTCATTCTCATTAGCGGATAAATTTTTAAATATTTCCGCGATTTCATGATCATACGATTGAACTTTTGTTTTTAATAATTTAACCTTAGATTGTTCATCTTTACTACACCCCTTTACTCTATCTCTAAAACTATCGATTTCCTTACATAAATTTTCAAATAATAAAACTTGCTTAGATAATTTCGGCATTTTAGAATATATAAGTTTAAATACACATAACTATAGGCCTTCGAATTACAGAACAAACATTCAAGAACAAAAATAAATCATTTTAAGAATAAATGATTACGAATAAGAATAAGAATATCAAATACATATTAAATATATATAGTTTTTTTTTTCTTATATATATATATAAATCATCGATAGCCTCATGGCTCTAAGACGGACCAAAAACATGTTGATTAAATTCTAACTAGACTCATGCATAAAGAATTGACCTGCATAAAAAACAGTTTGAATGTAAAACGAAACTAATTTTAGCATGCATAATATTAAGGAAAAGCTAACTCACCTCTCTCCTGCATTTCCTGTGGTCGCTTGGAATAGATTTTAAGCCACACACAAAATAAAGATTAAATCATTGATTACTAATATACTGGAATTTAATAACAGACTTGCAGAATATCAAGACAATATATCCGAATATGTGATTGACACAAATCTTAAACACATTTTCTCTTGACTTCACGAATTGTAAGACAGATGACAACTTATTCAGAAGAGTTGTGGAAACAAACACATAATATTATTTCACAGAATTAATCGAATAACATTTAAAGAATTTCGAATGCCTTTTATGACTTAAATGAATTGTCACAAAGTAAAAGAATAAAGTTTCACTGAGAATAGTTCATGATTGCACATGGTTTTAGAATCGACTACAAATTAAACAAAAGCTTGATTTGATTTAACGAATAATGATTAACGAATAAAATTAGAATTATCAGGTATGATTCCATTAGATTATGAATACCTGAACGATTTTACTTGACTCCCGAAAACGAACATGTTTCCGAGAGAGCCAAAATAATAATAATAACAATAATAAAAAAAGGTTCTCTTTCATCACGTGACCGTCTGGTTTCCTGTACTGGCGCCCGCACTCCGATTGCTTCAACATTCTCCATGAAATAAAAAATATTATATATTTAATGATAAGATTTTCTATATGATTTGCTGAGAAAACATTTTCGTTCTAAAAAAGCGTTAATTTGTAAGTTCATAAAAAAGGTTAAAAATAATTAGTTTTGTCGCAATTATGACTTTGCATACATTATTAATAAAATTAGTTTATTACATTTTGCATAAGCAGAAAATAAAAACAATGTAAATAATTCTTCGAAATTAGGTGGTCTCAGATGACTAATAAAATAGCATTAACACAACTTAAAAAGTAAAAATAAATAAATAAAAATAAAAATAGGCACTTATTATTATTATTTTTTTTTATTTTAGAAAACGATAATATTATATAAAAGAAATTTACAGTTTAGAGTATAAACATTTATTATTTTTATTTTAAGAACTACTAGGCTTTTTTATTCCTAAAGGAAATGTAAAATTATCTTAAAAGTGATAAAATTTATTTAAATTATTTCAAAAACGGTATGTATATGCTTAAGTTTTATTATTCTATTTGATGAAGAAATACGATAAATAGGATATAAAAAAAATACAGAAGAATTTCTCACATTATTTTATTTAAATATGGATATGATGAAATTAAAATTATTTGGGATATAAACATTTTTAAAAATTCTTAGTTTTATATTTTCTTTTCTTTTTATGTTTTACATAGAAGTTATTGACTTAATTGCGCTAATTATACAGTGCACAAATTCGTTTCTAATAAAGAAGAAAATGTTGGCAATATTTGCACATTAAACCCAGTTTTTTAAAACTGGGTTTATAAAAAATGCAATAATAAGTCCTTTTAAATGCAATAATAAGTCCTTTTAAACTTTCTATACAAATACATGAAGTGCAAGTTATTTATTAAAGTCATATTTTTATCAAAATTATTTTTTGAATTTAGAAGAAACCATTTTTATCTTAAAAGTGTACAATACTAAATTTCAAAAATGGGGAAAGTCAAATTTTGACTTTTCCCATAGACAAAAAATGAGAATAGGTGACCATATATCCCAAATCTATAAAGAACAACATTGAAAATATATTTTTACAGTGTTATTTTTAAATTAAAAATGAAATAGAAATCGATAAGTTTTTAAAATTATAATACCGATAGTAGTTTCAGTTATTCTTTTTAAAGATTCTGATGAGTTCTTTGAGCATTGAATGGTTTATGGCTAAAGGTACTACTGTATTCAAACTGGAAATTTAGGGAGTGATAGCTCCTTCTCACCCAGAATTATATACCAAATAAAACACTGAGAATATATATATATATATATATATATATATATATATATATATATATATATATTTATTTATGATATATATATGAATTTTGAAGTTCATACTTTTGACACTACAAAAGTTTGTTTAATAATGGTAATTTTCAAGGAATGTTGCGTGTGAAATTTGAGTGAATAATTTTAAATGAAATTTTGAATTTAGTAACAGATTTGTATTCTGTATAAAAGTAGGTACAATAATGGAATGGGGGGTTGAGGAGGGCGGTAGTCCCTCTCACATACAATTATTTAAAAAAAAAAAGCTGTTTCAAAGTCTAATTGGAATTGTTTTAATATAGATCTACTTACTCGTTATTTTACCCCTCAATCCCCAAACTCTATAGTATTAAAATTCAGGCTTAGAAAAAAGTCATGTGAGTGTCATACAAGATTTATTTAGTCTACAATAGACTCACACAGCAACATTTCCTTATATATTAATATAACAATAATAACAATTAACTTAGTATCCTGTTACATTATTATTTTGATGATATTTAAAATTAATTTGTTCACAGTTGAAACATTATTAAAATTTTTTCTATCATTTGTAAAACCAAAATATAACAAAGTAATTAGATGAATAACAATAAACAATGCTAATGCCATTTCACAATTTGAAGTTCTGTTTTTTCCTTTTAATTGTAAAATTAACTATAAAAGCTTTTAAGATTCATTCTAAATTAAATTTATTTATAAAGTATTTTTGTTTATTTTTCTGTATATATTTTGCAGATAACCTATTCTAATTGCTTAAGCATTAAGGACTTTTTGTTCAGAGAAATGTTAATTTCAATGATTTCAAATTTTAATTAGGAAAAGTAGCAAAAAAAAAAATATAATTAAAGTAATTCTTCTATTAATCATGCAGACATCATTTAAAGTTTTGCTACGTGGAACTTATTTTGTTACAGTACACTTAATTAATTAGATTCTATAATCATTACTTTGAAGTTTATCATTACTTAATTGAAAATAATTTTTTATTTCTGGAAATTGTGAAATATTTCTTTTTTTCGTTTCAATATAAAGTCTAAACAATTGCTTTTAATAAAATCAAAATTATTACTTTCCGAACAGTACATGTAAGGAATGCATTGCAGTCATGATTTGTGAAATGGATTTTATATCTCACATAGCTAAAAAAAAAAAAAAAAAAAAAAAAAATCTGGAGAAACCTTAGTCGACTTTTCGAACATTGAGTAATTAACGGTTTTGTAGATAAAGTAAAGTTAGAGGAGTTGTTAAATAAACAAAAGAGAGAAAAGTATTGAGTGTTTTTCTCCATATAGTACACGATGTTTTATTTAAGGCTACTGAACTTTGAGACCATAGATCATAACGATAAAGAATTTTTCTTTCTGTTCCTGTAAAAAGCGATAAATGCTAGATTCACCAAAATGCTTACAGTTTGTGCAACAGTGACTCATAATATTCATATAAATTTTCAGCTGTATTGAATAAGGCAATTATACGCTATCGCACTTTTAAAAATTTGGTCCCATAGGCCATAATGATAATGAATTTTTCTTTGTGTCCCTGTAAAAAAAACTATAAGTGTTAGATTCACCAAAATCAATAGGGTTCGTGTTACGGTGATTTACAACATACGTACCAACTTTTACCTCATTCGAGCAAAGCTTTTAGACGCTAGCGTGTTCACTCACACGCATACACAAACACACACACAAGTAAATCATCGTAAAAATAGTTAAGAGGGACTCAGAGGACTTCAAAACGTATAGAAACATCAAAATCTCAAATTCGGATTTTTGACATGATTACTATAATTTCCTTACATAATGTATGTTCAGAAAGTAAAAATAGTCGTAGAATGTTGTGAATTTATATTTTGGATTTTTATGATGTCTAATAGTACACCTCCAACTTTGGTATTGATACGACTTTTCCTTTCAGAGATATATACGATTTTATACGACTTTTCGTGATGTTTGTATGTGTGTGTATGTGTGTGATTGAACACGATAGCTTTTAAACGCTTTATTCGAATGAGCTGAAAACTAGTACGCATGTTATGGATCACCGTAGCACGAACCTGATTGATTTTGGTAAATCTATCAGGTCTTTTTTAGTAAATCAGTCTTTTTTTACAAGGACACAAAAAAAAAAAAAAAAAAACTATCATTATGGCCTATGGATATCATTATGGCCTTTGAATCGCGACAGCGTTTAAATGCTTTAAAAATTATATACGTGTTATAGGTCACCGTTGCATGGACTGTGTAGCTTTTGGTTAATCTAGTGCTTATAGTTTTATTACAGGGACATAATAAACATTTCTTCATCATTATAGCCTATGGCCTGAAACTATCTGATATGTGATAGCGTCTAAATGCCTCATTCGATTGAGCTGAAAATTGATATACATGTTATAAATCTCCGTCGCACAAACTGTGTAGATTTTGGTGAATCTAGCACTTATAAGTTTTATTACAGGAACATAACAAAAAATTCTTTATCATCGTGGCCTATTGGCTGAAATTATTTGAAGTGCGATAGCGTTTAAATGCCTGATTCGATTGAGCTGAAAATTTATATACATGTTATAAAAATCCGACGCACTAACTGTGGAAATTTTGGTGAATCCAGCATTGATAGTGTTTTTTACAGGGTCACTAAGAATAATTGCTTATCATTATGACCTATGGATTCAAGTTTTTTAAAGTGCAATAGCGCCTACACTCCTTATTCGATTGTGCTGAAAATTTACACACATATTATTGGTTACTATTTCATGAACTGCATAGATTTTGATGCATCTAGTACTTATATATATATTTTTTACAGAGACACAACAATATTTCTTTATGATTGTGCCCTATTCATTCAAATTTGTAAATTGCGATAGCGTCTAAACGCCTTAACCGATTGAGCTGGAAATTTATACACATGTTATAGATCACCGTCACACGAACTGTATGAATTTTTTTAGAATATAGCATTTATAGATTTTACGGGAACATAAAGAAAATTTCTCTATAATTGTGGTTTATGGACTAAAATTATTTAAAGGGTTATAACCTCTATACGCCTCATCCGAATGAGCTGAAAATTTATATACATGTTATGGGTCACCGTCATACAAACTGTATAGATTTTGGTGAGTCTAGCAGTTATATTTTTAAAAGCACACAGCGAAAATGTTTTATCCTTATGACCTATGATCTCAAGATATTTGAAGGGCAATAGAACAAGAAGGGCAATATATTAAATAACATACTATATACAGAAAAATACTCAAACACCCTATTATATATTTTCTTTTGTTTTTTAAAGATTTCTGTTACTTTATTCATGCAACTGTTAATTTTTTAATGCCCGGAAAGACAAATGGAGTCAGTCCAGATTTTTTTTTTTTTTTTTTTGTAACTTTTAAGTATTTTTATATAAAAAAAAAGTAAATAAAAAAAAAAATATTTTTCTAATTCACACTATAATTTCCCTCTATTAAACACTGTTTTGTTCAAATTTTACATGCATTTTTATGTTTGATTATTTAAATGCTTAAAATGACTCCGTTGCACATAAAAGTTATTTTCAGCTTTTTGAAAAAATTTTCACTACTTTTTTATTTTTATTTTAGTATATTAAAAATTAAAAAGAGATATTAAAAGAATAGAAAATTTTCCACAGCAAAACTATATAAAATCAATACATTTGTTTTACAGAAATATGTACGATGCTCACAACTGAATTTACAAAAATGTAGGTTTTTATACTTCTTGTATACATATAATATACTGACGTTTTATGGTGATTTATCATTTTGTTAATTCAATAATATCTAGTAATTACGAAAATTGACCAATCCGAGAATAAAATGTGTATAATATAATGTGTAGTAAGGGGGAAAAATACTTATCAACAATTAAGAAAAGATTTGCCTTCTATACTATATAGTATTTTCATTAAATATTTTCCAATTACATAGAATATCTTCATGTTAGAAGATTTTTCTTAAAATTTATTTCTTTGATAGAAAAATAAGGCTTCTGATTTAATGAAAATTCTCATTAAAAGTTCATTGGAAACAAAAACAACCGTTTTGGCTTTGATTTATTTTATTAGGGCATATTTCCATATTTACAACTTGAGACTTATAGTTACAAAGACTTTTTGTCTCTAATGATCTTTGTGACAAAGTCACGCTAACTTTCCGTCGGCCTCCATCTTCGTAAAAAAAATGGCGACAATAATCTTTTATTAGGGTATTTTACAAGACATTAAATTACATATTTGTGCTTAATATCCACAACATTCCACATTTGCATGTATTTAAATTATAATTGTTTTAGATTAAAGATAATATTTTATCAGAAGAGATTATAATTAATAATTGGGAGACGGTTATAGAAAATAAATATTGCAAAGAGTACAGTCGGCAGCAAAATTATTCGAGCGCTAGCAAAATTTCCTATGTAAAAAAAGTACACTTAATACTATTTAGTTAAATAAATCCTTGTAGAATTATGTTCTTAGACTGACTAAAAACATGATTCAACAGTGATTTATTTAACTAAACTGCATTAAGTGTGCTTTTTTTACATAGGATTTTTTGTTAGCACTCTAATAATTTTGCTGCCGATTGTATGTTATTTGATTAAATAATTTATTTGAATATGCTGAAGTTTGTATAGGAAAAATCTCATTCAAAATAAAATTTTTTTGAGAAAAAGTGCAAGAGGGAAAAAAAAAAGAAAGAAAGAAAGAAAAAAAAAAGAAAGTGATTTATTTCATTCTTCTTCTTTTTTTGTTTAATTTTCAAGAAAAAATTTTAATGTTTGAATATTTGGAAAAAAAAAAACTAAAAATAATTATGAAAATAAAATATCGGTATAGATATATTTTCTAATTTTTGTTAATATCTCATATACGATATATGGATTGTCAATTTAAAAATTTAAACAGAAAATATTAATAACATTAATGAAGGAATAAACTTTGGATGCCTAATTTTAAATTTAAAAATATATTTTAAAGATTTATTTGTAAAATTATGCACTATTTAAAAAGTTGTGCTTGGTTGAATCATAACATGGTAGCAGTGTAGCTAGAGCTAAACCTTCTATCATGATTTGGTAATTAAGTAAAAAATCGCGTTAGGAGATTTCACCGCCTTTAAAATGCAGCTATTGTGCAACCAACTTTTTTTTCAATCTAGCCCCCAAAAGTTTTAACAGTGCAGTTAATAAATGGAAAATAGTATAATTAATTTTATTCTAAACACACACCCACAAAAATTAAAAACATTTAGTGGTTCATTATATTTTAAAACAATTAGGTATAATAATAATATTATACCTAATACCAATATTAGTAATGTGAAACAATAAATAAGTTTGACAATTTGATTGTCAAACTTACACATCTGTCGGTTGGAGCTCTATCTCTTCTGCAATTGTTTCCAACTCTCTATCAGAAAGATATATTCTGGATATCTCGTGCAAAGAAAATAAAATTGAAATATTTACATTGTTTTCTCTGGATAGTATATATCTTTGTCATAAAATTGCAGTGTTTGACTCTAAATAGAACGAAAGATTTGAATTGATTAAATAACACACGAACTGTCGAATGATTTGCATGAAATTAAATGCACAAAAATTTCGTATTTAAAAAATTTCGTTTTTTTTCTATAATATTTTAGTTTATCATTTTACTTAACATAAAATAAATAAATTTTCAACTGAAGGAAAAAATAATGATTACATCGTAATAATGCCATCTAATACATGAAGAAGATTAACAAAATAATTATTACAAACTAAAAGTTTGACATTACGCTTATAATGTTTTAAACTATGTTATTCTTTATGCGTTGAAACCAAACTAAAGTTATTCAATGTAATTCTTAGAATTAAAATATAGAAACAATAACTTCGTAAGCTTAAGTTTAAAAGCAAACGTATTTTCATGAAATGTTTTCAATTTAAGTAAGTTTTGTTTGTAGTCAAGTTGCAAATGTTATATATATACATATATATATATATATATATATATATTCTAATGAGGAAAAGCGAGTAATGAAAATCTTAAGCCAAAAATTACACAAATCTTTCACATCTTTTAATTAATGAATTATGTTTGTACTTTTCTCTTCATAAAAGATCATTTATAATGATCTCCAAAGAAATTTTTCCCTTTTCTCTAATCTAAAGAATAATGCTACTATTATTGAATGTTTGATTTCTTTTAGAAAGAAGTGTAAGAAAAGTTTTGTGTACTCGTTAAAATTGTATGAAAAGAATTAACGACTTGGTACTCTTTATTAGAAAAGTATTTCTTGAATCCCTGATCTAATAAAAAGTTTTTTCTTATAATTTAGTTATATGAACTGTTTTTTAAAACCTTTTAAATAGATCTTACCAAGCTATACCTCAAGTATTAATTTATTGTTTTTGCTATATTAATTCTTATTTTAAAGATAAGTAATTAGCTGCTAATTAGAATAATATTTACATATAAATTTCCTATCCTACTTTATAAAATTTAAATGTTTTAAAACGTTTCATTATACAGATCACGTTACGTATAATTAAATGTATATAGAGAATTTGTATTTTTTAACAAATATTTTTTTATAATAATTACTCCATTTTCTGAACAATTATAATTGTATTGTTTAAAAAATTCTCATTCTTAAGTATTCGACGAATCTCATGTGTTACTAAATTGTGATAAATTTAGCAATATGGCCTTGCTGTATAAATAACTTATAGCGATGTTATTCGTTGTTATGTATTGCGTATAAACGTGAGAATGTCTGGCTATAACATCATATAAAGTTAATGGAAAATCCACATAAATTACAGAAAAGTCTGTCTATTACGCTAAATCATACTTGTTTAAATATGTCAATTCAGAATGAAATCGTAAATGCCAAAGTGAATAAATTTGATTTTATTTCCTTTATTCTGAATTTACTATTTCTTCTGATTTTCACTATTTTAAAATGATTTGTTTATTTTAATTTTCAATTTGATTCAACATTTATAAATATATTGTTATTTGTAGAAATATTAATAACTAAGAACTCAATTATACAATAAAACTTTTATATCTATTGTGAGATTTGTTGGTTATGTATAGTCACGTTTTAACATACAATTTAAAATATGTCCCTTCGGTTTGTTTCTGAACAAAATATCTATGCTACACATGAGAGGTTTTATTTCTCAAAGAAAAAAAAAAAAAAAAAAAAAGGAAAATTCTTGACTTTCTTGAAAGTTTAGAATTGTCGAATATTTTTTGAATAAATAATATTAATAATAAAATTGTTTAATAAATATATATATTTGTGACGTTTTGTTTGGAAAATAATTTACATTACAACAAAGAGATGCAAGGATATTTGTATGTAAATTTTTTTTAACGAGTTTGTTAAATAAACATCATTATACTTAAATAAAGGTTGCATTTAATTTATGAATACTTTCTTTTTTAAGAAGTATAATTTAATTTAGGAAAACAAAATTAATCGCAGAAAGTATAAAATGAAAGTTCCATTTCACCTTAACTGTAGGTTTTTTTTTTTTTTTTTTTTTTTTTTTTTAATTATTATTATTATTAATTTCGTTCATGTTAAAGTAAGAATTTCATTAATATTAACCATGCTATGCTATAGTTAATAATATATTTATCTTTAATAACATGATTATAGTAAATAGTACACAATTTTTTAAACACTCGTAATATTATTTTCTTTATATTCAAAAAATATGTAATAAAAGTAAACAACTAATGGAATGAGATTACTTGTATTACAACTGTAAAAAATTTCCGACGCGTTTCTTTGAAATTTATAGCAATTAGTTGTCTATTATTTACCAGGAATTTTACTTGAATATATTAGTAATCAAATCTCTAAATATGTAAGCAAAAATTTTACAAAATTATTGGATTCAAGAACGTTTCATGAGACACCAGTTATTTTTAAGAAACTTGTTAAAAAAAAAAAAAAAATGAGTTATATAGAGTAACGATACCAAAAATTTAATATTACAGTCGGCAGCAAAACTTTTAAAGCACACATCCACATGTTCATATATTTCTTTTATTGTTTTGATCCCTAATTTTTACCATCAACTTACTTCTTTATAATCAGCATACACTGTCAAAAAAAGTCCTGTTTGCTGCAAGATTTTTTCTGTAATTCAGAAAAATACGTTCTATCAACGGAAAGATTACGTTGATAGAACGTAATTTTCTGAATTACAGAAAATTTCTGACAGCAAAGTGCAGCAAACAGGACTTTTTTTTTGACAGTGTAAGACTAAGATCATGACTCGACAAACATTTTCTTATAAAAGCTGTATTAGGTGCGCATCTTTTAAGTAGGAAATATTACTACTTCTTCAATAATTTTGGTGCCGACTGTATGTGCAAGAGCATGGAACTCATATTACTTTAAAATAAGGTCTTAATTTTTTAAATTTTTAATTAACGTTTAATGAAGAATATCAGAATAATTTTTTAAAATAGTTTTTGAGAAATGCCTGTAACAGTTATAATTGTCTTTTCAAAAAACTTGTCCAAATAAATACACTTACAAAGAGATGAATAAAACAAGTAATAAAAAAAAAAAAAAAAAAAAAAAAAAAAAAAAATTAATTACTACTTGCAAACACTATCGAAAAAGTTTTTTTAAATAATTTTGAACTAGGAAATAAAAAGCGCGCGTGCAAAATGAAACAAAAATAATGGACCTTATGCACGAGTGGCAACGGCTGCGGGTATTTACCGATTTATGCAGCTGGTATTGGCAGATAGTAAATAAAAGTTTCGAGCTCAGAGAATGGCGTAGAAAATTTAATATACCCGCAATGACGCGCGGTGCATAAGGTCCATTATAAGATTTAAAAGAAAAAAAAAACCTTTTTATATACCATGTTTTAAACATTTGATGAACCGTAGCTATCAATGTGCATAACATTTTTAAAGTGACAATGATGTCAATTTTTGTGAAATGTATAATTTAACTTTTTATAGTTTTTTTATTTTCACTTTTAATTAAATGTATTTATTTTTATGTCGAAAGAAAATGAAATCGTAATTTTTTTTTTTTTTTTTTTTTGGCAACAATCAGATTATAGCTAATATTTTAATGGCTATATTAACGCTATTAAGACGTTATTATTTTCATATTTTAATTAATTATAAGAAAACTAATAAAAAATTCGAAAATCGGACTTCGAAGTACTGTGTTGCCACCTTGTTCTGAGCGATCCTGAAAGTTTCAAATTTTTAACTAGTTGGAAATTAGTTAAAAATCGATTGCAAGATTTGTACAAGATATATATAGGGAGAGTGTGAACTAGTAGTAGGAACTGAATAAATACATTTTCTACAGAAAAAAAAAAAAAAAAAAAAAAAAAAAAAAAAAAATGGATGTTAACAAAGCTAGCCAAGGCTCATCTTATATTTACCTAATGAAACAATATTAAGTTTTTAGAAACTGCTTACTTCACGTTTTATTTGTGTAATGTTGAAAGATATTTTTAGTTTTGCATGTAGAAGATGTTTTAGAAATCCGTGCGTAAACTTGGAGGAGTGAGAGAGAATAACATTAGGAATTATAATCAAGTGTATTCCGAAAAAAATATTATAAGCGGCATTTCGAGGTCAGCAAGTGCGAAATTCAAATTGAAGATTTACCTTCAATAATTTTATAAATGTCAATCAGGCTCGGCCATACAAAAATAGTTCATACAAGATGCTAGCCATAGCTCTGTGAAGGGCTTAACAAGTAAGCCATAAAAAAAAAAAAAAAATAAATAAAAGCATAAAATAAAATGGGCTGTTCTAGCTGTGCTACGATTTAAATTTTTAATTTTGTAGAAAGTTCACTTATTTATTTTTTATTATGTTTGGACAAATGCAAAGCTAGACTTAGCACTGAGTTAACTATCTAAAATGCACACTTTACTCTACAATTGTGTTGCAAGCAATTACCAACTTGTCGCCTACAACAAGGTACGACACTCACATGTGAGACAAAACATGCTGTCGATATAAGTTGTCGCCTACAACATTTCAGTAGAAGCCTGTCTTAGCATACTCTCCATTGTGAAAATGCCTAATATATCGTAGTCTCGAATAAAACAGATAATAATATTAAACGTGGGTATATTTAATGATGTGGGCCGAAATCTTTGATAATAATAGTAGTATAAATATTTTAAAGTCTAGAAATGTACTATATTTTTCCCATCAATTCTTAAGATGAAGCGTACAAAATCGAAAACGTAAGATACTACACATGCCTAGATGTTTACAAAATAAAATTTCTCAGCTCATTAAACACCTTTAAATAACAGGCTGTTGCAACATAAATATAAAGATGCCCCACTATTATTAAACGTATATCCTAATTATGTATATTTACCAATATTATTAAAACTATACAGTTAACTCGTATCAAAACTATAGGACACATTTTGAATATCAAGAATGTAAATCTAATTGTGCACAAAGTAAAGATTTCTATAATATTAACTCAATGATACATTCCATTTAAGGAGATACTACTATCTTCATTTGAATGGATGGCTGGGTTTTACGTCGCACTAGTGCTGCACAGATGGGCAATTGGCGACGGTGTAGGACACAATCCTAGAGGTGGTAAGGAGGCATGCCATCACAATTTTGATCCTCCATGGAAGGGATGGCTCTTTCGCTTCGGTGACCCCAGAGGTATAATTTTTGATGGGAACATGGAGGACATTGCGGCCACGACAGATTCTACGTGAACCAGCCACCATTAGTGTACACGACGGTCTTGGCCGGCTCGAGTACCGAACCCGCAATCTTCCAATTACGAGGCCGGCGCTCTACCGACTGGGCTACCGCGGCCCATATCCTCATTTGGTTAACTTTATACAGAACTGCATATCTAACGCTTAAAAGATATATACATTTGATCGGGCATTACGAAATTCAAATTCAAAATAAATAAAACTATAACTGAATTCATTAAATGAAACAGGTTGAATCAAATAAATAAAGTAAGAATTTTCAGAAGAACTTAAGTTATGTGGATGGTGGTAAACTTTAATAATATATATTCTTTTTTCACGTGTAAAATTATCTATTTAATATTGTTGTATTACAGAATTAACGAAATTAATTCATTTTTGTAAAATGAACACAAATTCCTTCATACAAGTCCCATCCGTCACCAATGTATTGCCGTGAATGGTCCACGTAAAATCCGTCGAGGATTTTATGTGCAACACGCAGATTGATGGTTTAACTATTCATTTTAAAGCTATTGAAAAGCTCTTTTGAAAGATTCCCACAATGAAAATTTGTTCCCCTCGTGGGGAGGGTTTGATGTAATGCCCTTACACCTACAAAAGAATTTTCCAAGTTGGCTATCACCATTATAAAAATTTCTTTTTAATTTCATAATTATTCTTAAAAATACTCTTTATGCACATTTATAAGTATTAAATTACGTCCTATTCCCTCAGCTTAAAAAATCACGTAAAGGGGGATAATAACGCCAACTGTTGGACAATATTTACCAAAAGTTGATAGGCACAAAATTATGTTAAGACGCATCTACATATCAATTTGCATGAATTTCTGTGCCGTAAATCTTGCCACAAAATTTTGTCATAGACATATATGCACACATACAGACAGACATTTTCTAAAAATATGATAAATCGTGTTTTATACCTCTCAAAACGTGTAAATTTATCGGAAATCCGAGATAAAAAATTTTTACGAAACCTATACTTCCTTTCATTGAATATAGAAGAAAGTAAAAAAAAGAGACACGTATGAAGAAATTGTGCGTTAATGGAAGGATCTGTATAAATATAGGCGAGTCGCTATGCCACCGCCACTTTAGAATGTAGAAAAAGAGGGGAAAAAAGGCTAAAAACCCCATAGGAATAGCATGGGAAGGAAAGCAAAAAAACTCACAATGTCAAGTGTGTTAGAAAAAAAAAAAAAAAAAAAAAAAAAAATTCACACCGGAAGTAATAAGGGGACAAAGTTGACTAGGAAAATACATTGAACAGCGGGAACCGGGCGGGCTGGGGCATGGGTCTTATCGTCCAGGATTAATACGACTCGCCTAGCATGTTGCATGATTTCAGATTTGTGTTAAGTATTTGTTTTACTTTTTAAAAGTTTGTGAAATTAAAACATATTATAAAATGACACTATAATAATATAAAACCATACTATAATTACATATCATAAAACATATTATATTTTATAAAATCTTTCTCCCGACAAAATAATTAAATTTTTTTATCTTACCATATATCAATTAAACAAACAAACAAAAAGTATAATTCAGATTATTAAAGTTTTAAATGGTTTGTTTTAGTTCAAAAAATGGCGTCAAAGCAAATACATTCTAGGATTTAAAAATACTTTTTACACGTTCGCCAGAATTTTTTTAGATTTTCCTTTTCCATTCACACTTATAAATTGGAATCCAAGTCACGTTTACGTGCTCTTTAGAAAAAGAAATTTGTGATACACATAAGAGATTTCATTTCCGTATCTCAAAGAAAAACGAATTTTTTCCTTTCTAGGATGTTGAGAATTTTCACATGACATTTGAAGAAAAGCAAGTTTTTGAATACGAAATAAAGAATGCACAATTTATTAATAAAAATTCATTTTTATTATCATAGGCATCATATATTATATAATAGTTCATCTCCAATAAATATTTTATGAAGATATTAAAAAATATGTATATATATATAATACATTTATATATATATATATTAAAATAAATTCAATATAAATGACAAAAATTAATTTGTATAAAAAAGGCACTCAAAGCATCACAAAATTGTATACAAAAAATATATTATATTTAAATGATGAAAAATTATTAAACAATGTTAATAAACAATAAAAGTAGTTAAAGTTAAACTCTATTTAAGCTAGAAAATTAAATTATGCTGTGCCAATCTCCTCAGCAGGTGGGAACACAGCTATTAATAATTATGTAGTACTAGCAGGTTTCAAAAGATATGCAGGCTAGCATACTCCAAATATATTTCAAACTGAATAGTAATGAAAAACTTAAATTTGTAAAATATGAAAGGAGATTAAAAAAGTAATTGTATTTCTTAAATATTAAATATTGTAATTTGAAAACTATATGTTACAGCTCATTGAAACCATAAAGCTGTTTATAATAAAGCTTATTTATAAAGATTTTTATATAAAAATGCTAGCCAAACATTACCCCCACCCGAACCTGCCAGAGAAAGAAGAAAACTCACCACCAGCAAGAAACGAGAACTGCAAAATCCATCTCAGCTCAAAAAACATTTAAACATTGAAATTCTCTATCCATATCCATAGATGTTCAGAAAACTTTCCAGGTCTGGCGAAACAAAATAACTCCAAAAATCAGCAAACGATCGTCCAAAAAGGCTTTAAATCGTGAGCATCAAACTGGACACCTATATGGATCACCAATCATTGTAAAGCCAGAAGCTGCGGTGCTGACACTAAAAATTCAAATTACTAGTATAATGATAAATGAAACTTAAATGATACAAATTTTTATAATATAATAAAGCTTGAAATTTATATACTCATTTAAATATATTATATATATATATCATACGTTTGTTAAAAATTACTGAAATTTTTTTTCTCTTGATAGTTAAGTAAAATTACCGCGTGTAAAAAAAAGAAGAAAAAAATAACTGTTTTATATATACCTTTTACTTTCAAAAGTTATTTTAATTGATTATTTGCGGAAGTATTATTTCCAATAATACTTTTTCTAAAGCGAAAAAAAAAAAAAAAAAAAAAAAAAAAATGTAAATTTTAACTTTTTTCAAGAAAAAATAAATAGCCTATATAAATAAAATTGTAAATTTTCTTTTATTCAAAATGTCCCTATTTCTCGCTCGGGGGTGGGGTTAGAGTTATTTTGACTTGTGTGTTGGTTATGTGTACACAACATACACTGTAAAAGTAGTTTTTGAAATTCTCCTCTTACCGTCTTTAAAGGTGAGGGGGTGGTATTTTCAATCTTAACTCTACTCCATATTACTTCAAGTTTTAGTTTGTCTGTGTTGGTTAAATGTGTAAGAGATTCTTTGATGGTATTTTACGGAATTCACTACTTCACATTTGGGGGTGGGGGACGGAGGTAAAGAAACACAATTTAAAGCTTAACTTTGTTCCAAACTACTTTAGGAAAGTGATCTTAGGTGTCGAGGGTGGTTTAGAGGTCTGGAAGTAAATTGCATTTACTTTTGTGACTTTAAATTTTAAATGAGTAGAATGAAGAGTGCGTATTGAGCTTGCGTGAGTATGGTGCTACCGTGCTTTGTGGAGATCAGCACCTGACATATTACAGTCAGAAGAAACGCTGCCGAAAATTTTGGAGACCCAACCAAAGTTCGTCTTCTGATGCCTTTGTTTCCGCACGTGTGCTTTAATTATGCCTTGCCGCAAGCAGTGAGAATTTGGACTTAAAATTGCTCAGCTGGAAAAGCTGCTCTTGAAGGCTGCGGGAAACCTAACTGACGTTTTGACCAAATTCAATTAAATATTTTTGAATATTTTTGAATTTTAAGATATTTATATTAATAAATAATATGAGATTTTGTGAATTTGTTTAAATGTAGTGACCAGCGAAGCAGACAAAGCCTATTAGTTTTGTATACAATAATTTAATTAATGTTCCTGAAGAGTGTTAGATATTGTATACTTTCATTTTTTTTTTTTTTTTTTTTCGTTTTCGGATTTTTTTTTTTTTTTTTTTTTATAATTTTTTTTTTTTTTGTCTTTAAATTTCATTCCTAATTCAATTTTCAATTTCTTCTTGTGATATTTTTCATTACTTCAATCGATGTGTTTCAAATGCCCGTATTCACCATTAACTTCGACTCCCGGTTCAACACGGAAACTTGAAAAGCATCTAAAGGCAGGGTACAGATTTTCAGCAAAATTTGGCATGCTGTTTCTGCCATCTAGCGTCAAGAATTTCATATAATCTTTGATTGGTTATTTTCACGTAAAAAAGCTGAAAATATCTATACCGCTAGATGGCGGAAACAACGCGTCAAAATTTGCTGAAAATTTGCACCCTGCCTTTATGTGCTTTTCAAATTTTTGTGATCAACCGGGAGAAGTTATTGGTGAAAAACAGCCTAGGAGTATTCAGTAATATACATATTGATATTCTTATATAGACTAAGATGAGGGGTATACGAGAGTCGGCATATGGAGTATCAGCGTGCACGTTAAAGGAATTTAACTGTGATCTACTCAAGATGGTTGCTGCAATAGCAGCCAAAGCGCCCGCAGGAGCCACAATGAGTCTACCGAAATACTAGTTAGTACTGTGTTTTTATTTATTTATTTGACATTTTTTTTTTTTTTTTTTAGATCTATAGTTACAATGACTTGCATCTCAAACGATACATATTACATAATTTTACAACAACTTAACAGAATTTCTGACATATCTGTGTTACTTAAAACCTTCTGGGGTTACGATTTTGGCCTGACGTTTTTTCGAACCTGTTACTTCTTCTTACATAATCCTTTATTAATATAATATAATATAAATAAATGAGTTAAAAAAAATGAATTTAAAAATGTTAATGTTATTTGAACTTAAAAAAGGATGGCCTAAAAAAAGTTCTTTTGTTACATTTCTATTTTTTTTTTCTTTTTTTAAAGTTTTTATTATCTCTTTTAATAAAAAAAAGTAACAAAAATCTGTTGATTTTCTTTTACTGCCTTATAATTCCAATTTATTACGTTTTTTCTATGATGAACATAAGAAAAAAAAAACAAAAAAAAAACAACAACAACAACAAAAAAAAAACTGTCTGCATATATTAATAGTACAATGTATATTTCGTTAACAAGCTTAATTATGATAAAAATATTTTATTATTTTTTTTTTTAGTTTCGTTATAATTTTTATACAGAAGAAATTTCTTTATTAAACATTTATGTCGAAGGAAATTAAATAAATGATGATAACTAATTTTTTCTATTATTTTTAGCATAATACAATTTTAGTATATTTATTCATATATTTTATATTGAAAAAAAAAGAGTTAGTTAATTAAAATTAGAGTTAAATTAGAGTTAAAAGCACGCATTTAATAAAAAATAAATATATTTAAAAATTATTACTTCCATTACCCAACTACCGTAGGTAATGGAAGTATTGTATTTGGTCCAAAAATTCGATATCGAGTTTTTACCTGATTTACACATTTTAATTTGTTCCGAGTCCAAACAACTAGTTTTTGGCAGTTGGACAGTATGTGTGTGTGTGTGTGTGTATGTATGTGGAGAATCTTCCGATCATATTTCCGAAACTAATAAAGGTAGAACTACGAAACTTCAGAATTGAGACAGATGAATTTTCCAAATTTTGGTGAAAATTGGAAAAAAAGATGTGGGACATAGACCATAAGTCCGTATCTCAATAACGGCTCTAACAAATATCTTTAAAGTTGTTATATAAGCACTCTATTACATGTCCTTTCGAATGATATAATTGGTTATTTCAGGAAAATTGATAGACGTCCTGTATAAATAGCTCAATTTCATGTCTCGCAAGTGCGTTCCTTTAAAAATGCCTGTACGGATTTTTTTTCAAACTCGCCATATTAATTCCCTTTTAAATATTCCCTTTGTATGTAATTATTCTCTGCTTTCAAAAATTGAGTATGCCAAGTTTTGGTGAAAATTGGTATCTCAGAAAATGATTTTCTAACGATTCTTTCTCAGAAAACGGCTCTAACGATTTTCTTGAAAATTGTTACATAAATCCATTTTAGATAACCCTTCTCATGTATTAGGTAGTTATTACAGGAAAATTAACAGTCATCCTGATTGGGTAGGTCAGTTTTAGATCTTGCAAATTTGTGTTTCAAAAAATAGTTCTACCATATTTTTTTCCCCTTATCTTTTCACTCTGTATTTAATCTCTGTTTTGTATATCTTTATACGTGTATCAAGTTTCTCTTACCAGAAAATGTTTAGGTGTCTACTTTGTTAAATCAATTTTATGTCTTTTGATGTTATTACTTCTAAAAAATGCATATAATAGTGTAATAATGGGTAATGGAAGTCGTGTGGTTGCATCACACTAGATTTTTTAATTCTAAAAATTGAGATATAAAAATAAATATAAAAGTTTGAATAAATGAAACTGTGTACTATTTTAAATTTTTCTTTCAAAGTAGCAACTAAACTAATTGTTTTCTTTTGAATAGAGATTTTTTTTTTGGTTACTATTAACATAATACGTATATAATATGTTCATTCATATATTTTAAATTGAAAAACAACAATACTTAAATAAAATATAATGAAATTTGTATTGAAGCATATATTTCGAAATATTATGAATTGCGTTCAGGCCTGCGATGAAAATTTAGTGTTTCGAAAACATCACCAAGGTTATAATTTAGTGGTCCCAACTTATAAAATGCTGAACAAAAGTAAACAATAATAATAATAACATACACACGAAAAATTTTCTTACCAGTTATCACTGCATTTATAATCTTTCTTCTGCGTGAATAGCACGTATATTTTTATTCCAAATTATTCCGAAAAAAAAAAATATCTTTCATTTTTTTTTTTTTTTTTTTTTTTAAATATTTTGGAAAATACTTTAGATTATTTCCATGTTCATTTTCTTTTTTCTCCAATCCATTAAAAATATATATATAATAATAATAATAATAAATAAATAAATAAATAAATAAACGAAAACAGAATTTTATTTAGCAATTCTGTTTCTCTGTTTATCTTATCTTGAATTACCTATAATATTTTAACCATAATCGAAATTAATAAACTAGATAATTTTCATTAACATTAATAAATAGGTAATGCTTCACAATTGAATCATTTATTAAGAATCTGATAATAGTGAAGTTTGCAGTGTCTGTGCAGCTATGCTATGCGCACCTTAATTTACAGGAAAAATTATTTTGTATACAATTAAAATTTAAATCTTAAAAATATCTTAAAAGCATTCTAAATCACAAATACATTCTAGCCAATAACTAAATAAATCAATATTAGTATTAAAATGCATAAAAATTGATTTTTTAATGTCTTTGTTTATTATTATTTTTTTTTATAATTTCACGTAAGATAAATGATTACCAGTACTTTTCTGCTGAAATTTTTAACAGCGATACCGCTCTGAAATGTTTAAAATCCTTGTTTTTTGCAATATGTTATTTACTTGAATGTTATTAACTTTAAAAGTTATTTTCTTATGAAATTACATAAACATACATGGTAAACATACTTTTATAATTATTGTGGAATTTTTTATATGGATTAATAGTATAGTTATTTACTTTAGTTTTACACAAAGATATAATAAACGCGTTATTTTAAAATGCATTTTATGTAATAGTAATTTATTGAAGAATTCTTACAATCTTTATATATTTTTCATTTGTATTAAGTTTTATTAAATGTGAGATTAATTAAAATTACGTATTAAAATTATAATAGTTGCAGTTATTATTACATGAAATATGCAGTTTGTAATATGTAATATTAATAATAAAAGAGAGGCCTTGCCAAGCCAAAATTAGCTTAAAGGGGAAAAATGGAAAATTTGATAAACAGTTAACATGATTTTGATCATTTTTGTCGGACAATATTTAGTTCTGACAGTAATGCTTCACGACACGCGGCAAAAAATGAAATATATACGTACATATATATAGATATTTTAAATGTATTGGTATGCGTTTATTCTCGATTTTTTCTCTAATTTCCATTTATATTACATTCTTCTTATCTATTCTTTTTATCGAAATAACACATGTAAAGTAGTAAAACGGAAAGACATTTTATATTTTAGTTTATTTATTTGTATCTTTTTAAGTTTTGCTTCTATTTGGAAATGTAGAAAAAGAGTATTTAAAAAGGAAATCTGTTAAAATATTTAAAAGTTGATTTAAAAGTTTTACCTTTTCCAATAACATTCATTTTAAATGCTGGAAAATTCTTATTACTGGTGTAACAATAAACATATGTAACAAATGTGCTTATTGTTTTCCTTTTTTGAAGTGTTTATTTTTTTACAAAAGGTTTATTTTTAGTTTAAAATTATTAAACATTTATTTTAATCAGGTAACCTCAAAATTTTGAGTTACAAGTACTTTTTTCTTGTAGTTATTTAAAACTGTTAGATACTGAATAATGTTGATATCGATAAACTTGAGAACGGTAATGCAGTGAAATAATATATGCATTACATCAGGGGCCTGCCAGACTGTTAAACATAATGTCTTTTCAAAAGACGTGAAAAAATATCCAATAACCTCATCTCCCATTTTTTACTTTCTTCTATATGTAATATAGAGAAAGTATTGGATTCGTAAAAAATTTCGACCTCGGGTTTTTGATGGATTTACACGTTTTGAGAGCTGTAGAACACGATTTGACCCTTTTTAGAAAATGTCTGTCTGTCTGTCTGTCTGTGTGTGTGTGTGTGTGTGTGTGACAAAATTTTGTGGCAACTGTATCCCAGGAACTACTGCACAGAATTTCATACAAATTAGTATGTAGTTGCACCTTGACATAAATTAGTGCCTATCAACTTTTGGTAAAAATTGTCTTACAGGTTGCGTTGCCATCCCGCTTTTTCTAAACTTTTAACATGGTGATATAGGACAAAATTTTGTATAAATGTGCATAAAGATAATTATTTTTTAGTAATCATTATGAAATTTACAAGAATTATTTATAATAGAGGTAGTCAACTGGGGAAAAAATTTTGTATGCGTAGGAGCCTCGTGAACCCCCCTGGGGGGGAAGTCCCCCCTCGAGGGGAGTAAATTTTCAAGATGGGTATCTTTCGAAAGGTCTCGTCAATACCTTTAAAACGAATGGTTGAACTATAAATCTGTGATAATTTAAAACAAAGTTATCGATTTTTTTTTTACTTTTAACAAAAAGTAACTTAGAAAAAAAAATCGTATTTTTTTTTTTTTTTTTTTTTTAACGAAATTTAACCAGACTTGGTATTTAGTTGGCCCCTGACATAAACTGGGGCTGATTAGATTTGGGGATCAATCACTCAACAGGTGGTGCTGTGATCGTATTTTTTCTAAATTTTTAACATGGCAGTATATAGGACAAAATTTCGTATAAACGTACATAATGGGAGTTATTCTTAACCTGTGATTGTAAAATTAATATGAATTATTGATAATAGTAGTAGTTAATTAGGAAAAAAATCTCGGTCATCGCTTTCCCCCCCCCCGGGGGGGGGGGTAAATTTTCAAGATGGGTATCTTTCGAAAGGTCTCATCAATATCTTTAAAACGAATGGTTGAACTATAAATATGTGATAATTTAAAACAAAGTTATCGATTTTTTTTTTTTTTTTTTTTTTTTTTTTTACGAAAAAAAACTTTGAAAAAAAATCGTATTTTTTTTTAATATTGTTACTGTGTGAATTTGTATAGGAAAATATAGAAGAAAGTCTTGTGGTGGCCACAGCATACTAGTTCTATTTAAAATTCCTTGGATAAATAACAAGGCTTATGGACTGAAATGTAGTGTCTTCAGTTTATTGGCATCTCGACATTCAAATACTGACTACATTTCATAATCAAGACTGTATAAGAAACGAACATTTCCTTATTGAATGCAAAAATAAACTTGAGAAATTTACAGGTTTTTCTACTTTGGTCACATGTGAAGGGTTTCGTGGCCTCATACCAATAAAATCCATTCCATTTATAGAATCATTTTCAAATTGAAGATACAATTAACCAACTTAAAGTTACTAATGTTAAATGAAACTTACAGATGCCCGAGTTGTAGCATTAAATGCATTATCCCGCAGAAAAATATCTCTATGAATATATTTACATGAGATATTGCTGATGTGGGTGAAATAAGAAATTTTTAAAAATAATTTTGCACACTCCCAGGTGAGAAGCTCTCAAAATTTTGGTTGTCAGTTGTGTGCGCCCCTTTTAAATATGTGAGTAAATTTTTAATTAAAAATTAAGTTAGTTTATGTAGTAATCAGCCGTATTGATAGGTCAAGTTACCATTGGGTAGCTTGATATACATAAAATGCTATCTATATATAAGATTGAAAATTGCCTGTTATTAAACCCAATTAGAATGGTTTTGGTTTTCAAATATTTAATGTTATACATCAATATTATTACCACTTTGATTCATAACCTCATATTTAAGAAGAAGTTACTTTGTAAGGTTTGAAACTTATGTGGGGAGGAGTGGGTTTTCAAGTCGCAATGTAGCTACTCATTTGGTGATTGCCGACGATTTGAGACTTAACCCTGTAGGTAGTCAACTGGTGCTGTCACAATTTTGATCCTTTGGGGAGGAGTAACTTATATAATATGGCGACACGCTTCAATGTTATTTGTAACTAGTATAAGACAATAGTATTTGTAAATATGAATGGCCTGATAGCAGTCGAGCGGTTCTGTGCTCAAACCTGGTAGATAGGAAGTGCCGGGTTCGATCCAAGGTCCGGCTCATCGACCTGGCCGTCCGGAATTTTCCGCGACTTTCTTCGAAACTAGTGTAAATAAGGGCTAGTACCTCTCAGAAAAGCCCAGAACAGAGAACATTCCATCTATAGGATTCAGAACTTAGTGTAGTTAATCTGCCTTAATCCTACAGAAAACCATTGAAAATGTGAAATGCAAATTTTGTTCAGTTTCAAATTGCATTGGCATTTTATAAATATATCATTCTTTTTTTCCGTTATATATATTTTAAAATATTTTATATCATTTAACATGTTTATAGAAATTCACAGCATAATAAATCTATTATTATTTCAGGTATTACCTTTTTCATCTTTCAACATAATTTTTAAATAAATTTGCATTCCATGATACGTTTCATTTTAATAATAAGTGTATTCGAAACACATTTGTATAAGCAATTGTTTATCTAAAATAAAAAATAATAATAAAACTAACAGATTATTATTATTATTATTATTATAGTTATTATTATTATTTAAGAAACATAAATTTTACATCATGTCACTGTAAACACTTTAGACAAACTAGATTTATTTGATGCAATCTATTAAAATATGACACTGTAGCTATAAAGTTTAAACTTTTCTCTTTAGGGAAAAAAAGAAAAAAAAAACTCAGAGAGTTATTTTTAAAGTAGTATAAGTCTCATTGACGTTGAAAATGAAATGTCCCTTTATTTTCTCTTGAGTACCAGCATTAACACAAATAAGTAGTGAGAACTTAAAGCTGAAAAGGAAACAAGTACTTTAACATTATAATTTAAAAAAGTATACCTTTCTTCTATCTCTACACTTTCAGTTTTATATTATGTTTTTATTTCAACCTCATTTATAAAGGTTTTAAAAGTGATTTTTCTTTTCATTATTTGTAAATATAATGTTTTCTTCTAGATTATTTTTTGTTCCATTTTTTAAGCTCTTAAACCTATTTGAGAAATGTTTAGAAATAAAGTGTTTGTTGGCATAAATAAATAGCATATGTTTTAAACTGAACACATTTAATATATATATATATATATATATATATATATATTTAAATCGTGACTTATGTTTTAAATCTTTTTTAACATAAAGGAAGTATTCTTAACAATTTTCTTCTATTATTATTATTATTATTATTATATTAGTTTTGCGTAAAACAGCGGCTTGTATAGATTTTGTTTTTATTTTTTAAGATTTATCTGATTAACCAACATAATATTTTCATTAGAATATATATTTTACAAATTCAATAGTAACAAAGATGTAAGTAATCTGACATTCTTTCTATATTTATTTTTTCAGGTTAAAGTATATTTCATTCTCGTTTTATTATTATTATTATCATAAGTATTATTAAAAGTTTAATATTTTTAATGCTGTGGTGAATTTCCGCCTTTTGAGTGGTACCAAATTCTGTAAATATTTTTGAGACAGGCAGACAAGTACCACTTAACAGGTTCTATGTGCAAGATTTTTTTTTAATACTGTGAAATTGGAATATTGATGGAAGACTTGGCGTGGGATTATAAACAAGGCAACTAACAACGTCTAGAACGTGAAAAATAAATAACAGGAAAGCAGACAGTTATTTCGGTAGTCTTTTGCGGTCTTCAGTGCATAAAGAATTGTGAGAGAAGTGATCTGATATTAGGAAAGGAAAGAGATTCAACCTAGGAGGATTAGCCAATAGAATTACGCAGAATTTGGGGGATTGACCAATAAGAAAATACGAAACCCAAGTTGTAAAAAAATATAGAAGAAATTAAGAAAATGTTTAGTGAATGTAAAATTTTCAATAAGGAGACAAATGGTGCATAGCGAAATCACAATTAACAAGATTTTTAAGATTTTTATAAACGTGAAAAGCTTCAAAGGAGTCGAGTTCGTCAGTGGATTTGGGCTTGCAAATTATTAATTTTTAATTTGTTTCAGCTAAACTAATTTCCAGGCCAATGAAACTAGACAGATAATGTTAATTAACCCAAAAATCATCGAGCTATCATCAGATTAGACATCTAAATGCATGATGAAAAAACATACAGTTCAATGTTTCAAGAGTTACTAGCAAAAACAAAAATAGTTTGTCGCTCTACGACTTACCAAGTGAAAAAAAAAAAAAAACTGCAACTCGAACTAACAAATTTAAAAGAAAAATATATATTTAATTAAATACAAAGGAGCAGTCGCAATATTACACATTTATATATACAAATCTAAAAACTTATAATAAAATTGTAAAAAAAAAACACTTAATTACACTTAAACACTTAAAACGACAAAATTACAGGAATACGAAAACATCAATAAATTTGAATGGAAAAATATTTATGATATTTTAACAATTTCGGATAGCAGTGATAATATAAGAGGAATTTCCTCTTGACCACACAGTGTTGGAGAAATTGCGAAATGCAGCTTCGAGACAATCGCAATTATGGCATAATCTTATCATAAAATTTAACCTTACATATGTTCTATTTTATGCTTTTTCTTGCGTTATAAATATGTAACTAAATTTAATATTGCTTATTTTATAAGTTTTAGTTTTTTTAATCTTTGATATTTTCCCTCTTTAATATTTATATAACGTGAGGGAAAACAATCTTATTTATTATTTATTTAAACAATTGTACCGATATTAAGCAATGGATAGTTTAGTGATGAAGTATGCAAAAGGTCTAGAAAGATAGTGTGTTTCAGTCGACTTAGATATAAAACACTAATTACAAAAATTACATACACTCAGTGTATAATGATATTAAAAGTGTCCTGTTTTTTAACTGTTATGGAAATAAATAATCGGTACAAATAGTCTACTGGTGATAACTGAATTGCTTGAAAAATTAAATCATCGAGATCTTGTTCATGGTAAAAGAAATTGTGGTTCATGATGAGAAGATGAAGCATTATAAATTTTTTTTAAGGAGGTTTTTTTTTTCTTCAACTTGCTGTACATAATTGATTTTGGGTATTAGACTGTTAATTGTTTCAATTCCAATGAAGCATTTTGTTCAGGAATCTCTCAAATCAGATTAAATACTAAATCTGCAATCTGTTCTGTTTTTTCCTACAAAATATGGTGCCCTTCGCTGAAAATGAAACTAAAAAACTTAATAAAGTATGATAAAATGTCATGAAAAAAATATTATAAATATCAGTAATATCAGTAAATACTATCAGCATTTTTAATATCAGTAAAATCAGTATTTCAGTTAATTCAGTAATTAATATAATTATTATCAGTTATTGATATCAGTATTAATATTATTATTAGTGATTAATATCAGTAAGTAAATATGACAGTACATTTACTCATTCTCTGTTCTTTATACTCTTTATATGAATAAATAATTTCTAAAATACAAAATATAAAAATTGTTTCATGAATTTTTTCGACAACTTAATAAAGAAAAAGCTTCTAAAAACATGTTTATTTTATTTTATTTATGTATGTATTTATATTTACTCAAGTTTTAAGACATCGGTTACATTTTGTCCCCTTTCAATTACTTGTTATACATACAAGTGAAATTTCATTGTTATTAATATTATATAATATGCATAGCACATTATAATGTAATCTTCTTAATCAAACAGGTTACGTACACTTCGATAGCTGTGGGAATTTTTTCGTTGTCTGAACTTTTGCGTCGCAAGTTGCTGCCAGTTTTTATGTTTCAATTCTCTGTTAAATACATGAAAGATTTATAAGGCCTTGAAAGTAGTTGATTCTTGTTATGATAGACAATTATAAATTGTATAGCTTTAAAAGCTAAACGATTTTTTTTTTTTTGGATCAAATAATTGTAAACATTTTACTTCATACTTTTTTACTTTAATTCTGTTAAGTACAAAATATATTTTAATTTCTATAAATGCCTTTAATTTAGTTTCTTGTTTATATTTAAAAACTTATAATTTACTTAAACTTTTAAAAGTAAAGATTCTAAAACACAAAAAATATATATTTTTTATCTTTCTAAAGTACTTATGAAATACACGTTTTATAAATTTTATGCGAAATTCAATACATGGATTTTTTTCACTAATAAAAGAGTTTTCCATTTCAACGAAAAGAAAGTAATAAGGTGTTTTTACAATTTATAATTATGTTAAACATTTGAATTTATGAAAATAAATATATCTACTATTTAACACAAATATTCGGATTATAAGAATTTCTTCATGCAAGTTGCAGAAAAAAAAAATAACTTCCGAAAAATGATCAAGATTTTTTGTATCTTTGTTTTTAAAAGTGTTTTTTGAAACAGTTATCAGTGAAATTTTTTTTTTTTTAATTTTTTATTATATTTTTAAAGAATTTAAAAAATGTTTTGAATGTTAAAATATCCGATATTATATAATTTTATAAAAACTGAATAGAAAACTTTTTTGTTAAAAAAAAAAGATTCAATATTTAAATAGTTGGTTTTATTAAAAAAAAAAAAAAAAAAAAAAAAAGAAAAGAAATTTTCTTCTTGAATCTATTTTTAAATGAATTAAAAAATCTTCTATTTTATATTATGATGTGTAGCAATTTTAATGCTAATTCGTTCTTTTTTTTTTTTTGGTTAGCAAGTTTTTTTTTTTTTTTTTTTTTTTTTTTTTTTTTTTTTAATATTATCATTATATTTTATTTTTAGTCTTTTTAGTCTTTTTAGTCTTTACACTACTTTAACTATTTAACTATTTATTTTCTACATAAACCATTTTACAGTATATTTTTCAAATGTAAGAGTATTTTAATACTGAGAAGTCAAAAAGTGAAATATGAAAATCATGGGATGGCAGTTAGGACCTAAAAATAAATCTTTGATTTAATCACTAGTGATCGGTATATGCACTCAACATTTTTTTCACTTTTTGTCTTTTGACTGCCTACCAAAAAAAAAAAAATCTGTCACACAATTTCTTTCTTTCATTATTCCATTTTTATGAAGTATATATTTTACGTTTACCTAATTTCATGGAGAACCTGTTTTAATTTCGCTAATTTTTTCAAAAGGTCTATTTTAAGATTTTAAGATCATCGATGACTACGATTGTCCGATTTCAGTTCTTATTTTTCCGTAGATAGACATCATTAAAATGTCGTTTTTTTATGATCGTTTCAGGACATTACCGCGGTTTTATTTCTGAATAATTGACAAACAAAACGTTGCAGCATTATTAAAGGTAACTGGAAATACTTTATGTAGGAATATTCAAGAGTAAGTAAAAAAATTTTTCGAAATATATATACATACATACATATATATATATATACAGGTTGATTCAACGATGATGAGACAAACTTTGAGGGAAGGTAGGACACATCATTAGGACTCAGAAACCCATGTCCCCAAACGTCATTTTAACCCTTTACGGACCATGTGTTTTCTGTGTTTTTTACCAGTAAGCTCCACCTACTGTCGTTCCTCTTGAATGGTGTATTATTTAACAGAGAGATTCTATTTATAATTGTTTATAATGCAAAAGACCATACAAAATAAAAATTTCTTTTCCGTATAATGCACATTGCTTGAATAAATATTAATATTGTGAACATATTTTAGATATACTGTAACACACATAATTTAAAAGTTACAACGTATGTGGAGTTTCGAATACGGATATTTCTACGGTCATAGAACAAAAATTAAGGGGTTGAACCATTTTCTAAAACATACATTTTCTGTATAGGTATAACAGAAAAAATGAAATATGAAATAAAAAACATTGGGCAAAAAACGAAAGTAAAAACGTAAAAAAACAAATAGTAAAAACAAAGTTCTTCTTTGCATCAATATTTACAGTAAGTGTTCAAAATTGCAACCACCAGCCGTAATGCATGCTTGATAGCGTCGATGTGAGGATTAGCTAACAGCTATAAAAATGCCAGGCGTACTTGTGCAGCCGCAATGGACAGTCGAACAACGAGGTCCTCTGGTTAATTAACAGGAGTCTCGTAAATGATGGCCTTCAGATGCCCCCGTAAGAAAAAAACCGATACTCGATAAATCTGTGGATCAAATTGGCGACCGGACTGGCCCGCCGCGTCCAATCCAGCGTCCTGTAAATCCGGCATCCAGGTAACTCCGCACTTCCATATCGAAATGTGCTGGCGCACCAGCATGCTTAAGCCACATTTGTTGGCGCAAGAGAAATGGAGCATCTTGCATAGA
This sequence comes from Salticus scenicus, assembly GCA_963930645.1. Classification (NCBI taxonomy): domain Eukaryota; kingdom Metazoa; phylum Arthropoda; class Arachnida; order Araneae; family Salticidae; genus Salticus; species Salticus scenicus. The sequence continues at coordinate 45,037,877 of OZ005650.1, forward strand.
TTCTGGAAAAAACCTCTTTTAGAAAAATAGCATAACGTGAGCCACTGGGTGGCGTTGATAACATATATGGGCCTATGAGGTAATCATTCCCAAACATTAACGGATAAACGTTTTTAGAAAGAATGTGGGAGTATAGCGTCTGGATTTTTGTTGAACGCAGATGAGTATTGTGCACATTGAAAACACCTTCCTGTGTAAAAATTGCCTCATCTGAGAACAGAGTAAAAGTTGGAAAATCTACTGCAATGCACACTGTTGCAAGAACCATTGGCAGAATTCTACCCGCAGAGGTTAATCACTTATTTGCAATGCTTGGACTTTCTGAATATGAAATGGATGTAGATGTTCTTCATGTAAGACTCTCCAAACAGTATGTCGAACAGCTCTTGCTCCAGTCCTTGCTCAAGAATTCGCGAGAAATGTACCATTTTCACAAAGGTTCCGATGCAACCGTTAAAGCATTTAGTAATTTGGCATGCGCTTGTTTGGAAATCATTCCTGATACAGTCGTAGCACTGCTCAACTGTTGCCATTAGCAGCACCTTACATTAGATTCATGTCTGCTTTTTCATTATTAGTAAAATCTCCTATCATCGTCGTAAAACACAGTTTAAAATTATACTTTACGGCAGATGCAGATAACGAATGACTAGGTCCACTAAAGCTCTCTACCTTGAGCATTATCATAGCCAATCTCCCCAATTTTGCTTAGTTGTATTACTAGTGGTGATAACAATTTAACTCTTTGACTGCCAGGTCTATCGCATGTGATAGCCAGTGATGTTTCCGTTGGGAGACTGGCTATCAGATATGATAGCCATGGATTTTCAACACTTCAGTCCTTGGCTATAAAAACGATATCAGTTACATGAAAATCATACTGGAGTTTGATTGTTGGAGAATTAGAATCTCCCCATGTGTTGCAAAAGGAATTAGATTGAAAAATATTTTTTTATATACAATTTTATGTAAAAAAAAATACAAATTACACAACAGAATTTTTCGGCACCATGGTGAACATTTGCGATTTTGGCTTGGCAGGCAAAGTGTTAAGCATTTATTGTCAATATTATTGCAAAGAAACACTTTGATGTATTTGAAACTCCGCCTACTGTGTAAGGTTATATTTCGTGTGTTACAGTACATCCAAAATTTATTCACAATATAAACATTTATTCGATCAGTGCGAAGTATTCGGAAACAACATTTTTATCTTGTATTTTGTAAGATTAACAGTAAATGACAGATCCTTTCTGTTAAATAGTGCACCATTCACAAACAATGGCAGTAGGCGGAGCTTTCTGTTAAACCCCCCAGAAAACGCATGGTCCGTAAAGGGTTAAAATGACGTTTGGTTCCTTGGTTCCTATGCAATTCTGAGTCCTAATGGTGTGTCCTACCTACCCTCAAAGTTTGTACCATCATCGTTGAACCACCCTGTATATATGTACAACCAGTTTTTATAGAGGCGTTTACAGAAATATTCGGTTTCTTTAATTCTATTTTCCATTCTTTATGTATATTTATACGAATTTTAATAGGAAACATGCTATAATCACTTAAATAAAATTCGTTAGTTTAACGATATTCTAAATATATTAACGAAAATGGAGGAAGAGAAAGAAAGATAAAAAAATAAAGTATATATATTTGTTTAAAAGAAAAAAAAAGAAAGAAAAAAAATCACACTTATGCATTAAAAAAACAAATTATATGCTTATAACTTTTAACCAAGATCTTAAAAATGAAAAATGCAATAAAACCAATATTCTTATTTATATGTGCAAAAGTTTCTTAGCAAGCAATAAAAAAATGTGAAGTATCAAAAAAAGAGTATAAAGCCCAGTTGTTACTTTTTATCTTAACGCTGTTTGTTTAGCTTTTCATGCACAGCAAATTAAACATAGTAATTGATTATCTGTACTGAAATGCTTAGCTTAAAAAAAAAGAAAGAAAAAGAAGAAAAAGCATAGACGAATAAAAAAAAGAAAGAAAAAGAAGAAAAAGCATAGACGAATAAAAAAAAGAAAGAAAAAATTGTCTTCCTCCTGAATAAAAAACCAAAATTTGTTCCAAAGTTAACACTGTAATTAGATTTACTTAAAATGATAAGCGGACATAAAACAAAATGTATATATTATTTACTTAATTAAAGTTTTCTGTAATTCAAATTTATTTTTTAAGTTTGTTTTACTTGAAAAGAAAAACAAATTGTGTTAATTTTTACATGGGTTTAATATATGTTAAAAAAATATTCTTTGAAGACAGAAAAATAAATTAGCAGAAAAAACTTGCATTTCATTTAACTTACTATTTTTTCCCTATTTGTAGATTAATATTCATAATGAATTCCTACGTTTAAAAAACTAAAGAGGTATATTAAAATAATATGATTTCATTTGTTAATTCTTTATAATAAAATTTAAAAAGGAAACTACACGATGAATATGACATAAAAATAAAATTTGGAGTAGAAATCTAAAATTCTATTATAAATATTATTTTTCTATAATTATGATATGCGAATTAAAAGAAATTATTTTAAAATACGATGGCATTAATTATTTTTTATAGCAATCTATTCTTTATTTAAGAAATATATATATATAAACTTTTAGATGTGGAAATCTAGGAGTGATTATGATGGACATTTTTAATCTAAGAAAGTATTCATGGACATGACATCTAGAGACAAAAACAAAGATGGGGCATGAAAAAAAAAAAACATTTTGTACTCGCGCAATATCGGCGTGAAATATTTCTTTACATATTACTTTTTTTTCATAAAAATTGATTAAAATTGCGATTACCGAAAATAACCCAAGCTGAGCAGCGTCCGGAGAGTAATTGCTGAAAAGTTTACACAATTCCAGGTATTCCTCGCATGCCATACTATAGATACGGATAACCTATAAACCAGGTTTTCACCAGATTCAATAGGGGTTTTATTATAAAAGATCTTCATGTACCCTAAATGATATAGCTCACGATCATTAAAGACTGGTGACTCACAAAAAATCTGTCCCACACTAAAAGTGGCCTTCAGGTAATTGAGAGCACCTATACTGAAATATGTTGGTATACCATCATCATCAATACCATCATTATCACGACAACAACACGGCTGAAGGCTACAAGCCTGTTTCCGCTTCAGTACATCTCTTACGTGACTTTCCTCTGTATCTTCTCCCCCTTGGCCTATATTCTAGGATTGCCTTTGGTGTGCGGTTAGTACCCATTCGTTTTAAATGTTCTCTCCACTTATTTATGCAGTTTATTATAGTCTGTATTATTATCTTAATTTTTAGTTTCCTTACATCATCATTTCTTCTTTTATCCATTATACACTCATGTTTGTGAAAACTGTAACACCAAGAAGGAATGTGGATATAAGAATGATATTTATTGAGCACATACATTATAGTAGGAAGAGCAATTGATTAAATTTTCAAAAAGTTTTGAGTAATATATCCTGATAAAGCAGCGACCTCTGGGAGTAATAATTACAATTATATGCCTAGACATATAATCGAACAGCGACTGGATGATATATACGGGTACAGCACTTAATGAAACTTCATATAGACAGTAGTTACTGATGAGTGGTGGCGAGCTACTCGCTTTTCAACAATTAAACAGAGATTTTAATTGGTGCGAGATCAGGAGAACGGGATGGCCGGAGCAACGGTTAAACAAATTCTCTATCAAGGAAGATCCGGACAATACAGACAACTTGCGGTGGTGCATTATCCTGCTGAAGGGTACATGGAACATCTCGACAGGTTAAATGAAGCAATTTTTGCAACAGATTCAACGATTTGTATTTTACTTAAAAATGCAGATGGAACATAGATTTTTTCCCGCACTTAACAAGTACATTATAGCCCATATTTAAATCAAAAGAAAATAATTAGCTGAATAAATTAGTTTTCTAGAGATAATTAACTATTTATATGTCTATATGAATTTTTTTTAACAATATGTCCATTCGATACACTTTCCTAAAATTCTGTTTAAGCTATAGAGTTGAAATTTTCTGAAATTGTGTAACTAATTTATTTCTATAAAATTACCCAACTATGTAAATCTGGGTGGAAAATTTTTGGAAATAATGAGAAATATGTTCTCAAAATTTTTAGGATTTTCAAAGTTATTTAGTAAAAATAAAATAAAAATAAAAATAAAAATAAAAATAAAAAATATATATATCTTTTAAACCAAACTTAAAATTGCTGCTTGTTATTCTCAAATAGTACATTTTTTGCTACCATACCAAATTTTAAGGTGATAAACTCGATAGATTTTTTGAAAAGTGTACCGAATGGACATCTTAAAATTTTTTTTATCCACACAATGAAGTTGGTTTCGAACAGTTTAAGTCGAAACTCTTTCAGCAATGTTTCTCTAAACGTGTTACTGCAATAACGTTTCGTTCATAGTGAAATTTTTCTGGTAGTTAGTTTTAAATAGCAATCCTTATTTCGTGTTTTCGCAGGCTAGAATTTTGTCTCGATCTTTGGCGAGTATTTCCAGTTTCCAAAAACCAATTGCATATACTCGAAATGATGCTTTGAAGAACTCCTAACGCTACCGCTACAACGGATTGTGTCTGGTCCGCCTCTACACAACCGAGGGTCCTCCAGACTATCTATTCACTAAGTCATGTTTCTGAGCCATCGTATTCGCCATTTTAAAACAAGCAGCGTGTATCAGTGTTTTTTAATACTCTCCTACAAAAGAAATGCTGCAGTTCGCTTTACACTCATTATTTACAACGCGTAGTTTTCTACGCACAGACAAAATTTGCATGTTCTCAAAATTTTGAACGTCATAATTTTCATTTTTAATCTCTTTTCTTTCGCTTTTATTAAACGAGTTGTCAATTACATGGTTGTTTTCAATCAAACTTGTAATACCCGGAATTATCTTGAGCAAAGTATGTTTACAAATTTTAAATTTAAATTTCTCGAAATGTTGGGTCTTTGAAAATCGATGTAGCTTTCTTATTGAAATATTTAGAGACTATTTTCTGCAATTTTGTTTGAATGTCTTACACATAACACTCACCAATCTGAATTGAACTTCTTTTATTAACATATGCACACATATTTTATATTAAAAATGATGTTTATATTAAAAGAATTTTGTTATTTGAACGTGTTTTTTGTTCGAGACATATAAAAAAATAAAATAAAATACAAAAATAAAATATCTGTTTGTAAATTTGACTTCACTTTCATGAAAATCATTTAATTATGTACATGGAAATTTTTAATAAATATGTTACAATATTTACACTTAAAAAAAAAAAAGAAAATAATTGAAATACGTGTTGACTAAATTAAATTGAAAAAAAATCATTTCAATATACGAAATAAATAAATAAAAAAATAAATAAAACTTTATATTCCATGGAAAACTTACATGTTAAAGTAATATATAAATATTTTTGCTATAATTAAATTATCTTCTTCAGGCATGCGTGTACATAACAGCAGTGAACAATATATATATATATATATATATATATATATATATATATATGTGTGTGTGTGTGTGTGTGTGTGTGTGTGTGTGTGTGAAAGTCCCATTATGATTGACTTATGAAGGGGCAAACTAATTTATGTTATTTAAGATTACTATAGCATGTTATCTATTTGCGTTTATGCCCCTTAAAGCATTTTTTTTTTTCGCTGTAGAATATCATTCGTCACAGTGAAAAAAATTCACGGAAATATAAAAAGCGAAAATAATAAAAATAATAATTGAACAGGAATAACAAATAAATAAATAAATAAATAAATAAATAAATAAATAAAAACAAAACTAACACAAGAAATTAAAATTAACAGTTAGTGAGTCATGAATGCCTATAGCTGTTCCCTAGCAAATCAGTATCTATCATAAAAACTTCCAGTGGGTGCTAGATATCCCCTATGATTTTTAGAATCCATTATTTAACATACAAAATAAGGAAACTAATATATATATATATATGTATATATATATATATATATATATATATATAATGCACAAAAAGAACTTCTTCTGTAAAATAAGTTAGGAAAAGCGTAAATGACTTTTTAGCGGACCTTACAAATTTGTTATGATACAATATGATACATTTATTATTGTTATGAAGGAAATTTTTCAGTGCTCTGTGGATTTTTTTAATAAATCGTGTGTTGTGTATGCAAAGTTTAATCAATGTGCATGCTGCATAAACACAATATTTTTAGTGTTTTCTCTTTAAAGCCGTTTTTAGACTCTTTAATTTACAAATGAATAATAAATTTATTTTTTCTAGAATTGCTGTTATTAGACATTAATCTATAAAAGGAATCACTAAGGGAAAGCTATACGCAGAAAATCTGTTATATATTTTGTTATTTAAAATAATGAAAAAGAAATAAAAATAATGCTTCTTAATTCTCTTCCTTCACAATTAAAAACAAAATTTATGTTCAGTCTTTATCATGGAGGAAAAATATATTAATATTTAAAAGATGCAACGGGTACGTATAATTTGAAAGTGTATATAATGTATACAAATCACATGGTTTTTCGTTCTTATTACTTCTACTTCTGTGACAAAAATTTACACGTGAAAAATTAAATTAAGCGAACTTATTATGTATCAACATCTATACATAACTGATAAAAGAATTGATGAAAGGATTTGAAAAGTAAAGTAAAAATATTTTTTTCTGCCACAGTAATTTTAGCCATTGTATATCTAGCATTTTTGAAGAAATCAATTTAGATTCTTCACTTTAAAATCATCTTAAAAATAGGATAAAAGTGTAATAAATTGTATGATACATATACTATCTTGATTATTTATAATAAAACTTCCCTACCGTTCGATAAGTTTAAAAATACAAAGTGCCATAAGTGCTATATATGGCATATGTATAGTAAAATAACAACTCTCTCTTTGTAAATATATGGTATGTACACTGTTCGATTACTTTAACAAACGATTCGGACACCCAAACTTATATATATATTTTTTTCTATGCGATTTACGCGCCATGAAATAATTTTTGTTATTTGTACCTGAAATAAAATTTCAATCAAATATACTAGGAAAACTGCTGCCAGTATATTTGAGACAATATTTTTAGAGTGTTTAGAAATATTTACATTTAAATGTTACGAAAATGATCTTCATTGTATTTAAAACTATATAATTAAAGATATATAATAGATAATTATACATAATAAAATAGATATATAATAATTATATATCTTTAAACTGATTTAATGTACATTTCATTTTTTTTTTCCTTTGCTTAATTTAATAATAAATTCTTTTGGTTCATTGAAATTTATTTTCTCTAAAATAAGTACAAAACTTAATACAATAAGCTATAAGATGATACAATAAGTTTTCTCACAAATATTGTTGAAAAAATATGACATAAGCCACTCAGTGAAACAGAAGAAAAGAGTTAAAAAGAGAAACGTAAGTTTTAAGCTTACGGTCTATAATGCTAGAACTTTTCATTTAACTCAAGGCTAACTAAAATCACTCGTTGTAATCCTAAAAAATATGGCAAAGAGACAATAATACTCCAAGACTTTTATTTCAGCAGAAGAATAAAAGAAACAAACTTATAGTTCTTGAAAATGGCTTTTGTTCGTATTGAAATGCAAATATTATTTTCGTTTCTGAAAAACTGGATTTGTAAAAATGAGTGATGAAAACACTAAGCCAAACTTGCAATAAATTCTTTGATCTCATGAAGCAATAAACAATATTTGCAATTTTTTTTTCTTTTTTAAACCATCTATAAAGATATTTTGAAAAGTTGTTGTTTTTTCTAATGTGATGACTAACTTATTTTCAAAAGAAATAAAAATGACTTAAAGTGAAAGAAAATTTATGAGAAAATTTGAGTAAAGTGCATATATATAAAAATAATTATTTTGAACAATGATTTTATTGGAAGAGGCACTTAATGCTGCTGCAAATACTTTTTAACACTTTTCCAGAAACGAAAACAACTAAACGGAATTCGAATAGGCCCTGAATTAACACACTGCGCGGACAACTTAGTACATTTACAATGTCAGCGCGATTTTGAGCTAGTGGGGCCTCACTAATTTTACACATTGAATGCCTGGAAATATACCCATAAGACGACTTTAAAGGGCAACTGGATTAAATGTGTCATTTGTAGCAGGTGGTTGCACGAAATCTGCACGATTTTCCTCAATAAGTATATCATAGACGATGATAACTTCTGTCAGCAAACAAGGAAACACTGAAAATATAGAACAAAAATGGTCTAAATTTACGTTATACGGGATATGGAATAACGGGATATGGAATTGGGCTCTTTCTTTCTTTTGGGCTCTTTTTAAATGCATTTTTTCATTAAATATTTTTTTTTATTATTATTCTTAAATTCGTTTCAGTTTTTTTATTCTTGAATTCGTAGGTTAAATAGTTTCTCCTAATGTAATAATGTTTATTAATATATATATTAAATGCAATTATTATTGTTAATAATTTATTTGTAGTTATTGTTAATAATACTATACCCTAACACTCTACTGTCTTCTACACGTATGTCCATCAGCGGCCGAAAGTTTCTGTCCTCGAAGCAGGTAGACGTGAGGTGCCAGGCTCAATCCAAGGTTATACTCTTCGGCCTAGCCGTTTGGTGTTTTCCATGGTTTTCTCAGAAACTTGCGTAAATAGTGGCTTGGATCACTTAAAAAGGCCCCTCACAGGCCGTGGACCCTAGTGCAATCAATCGGATTTAATCCTGAAACCAAAACTTTTCTACCCAAAAATCTTCCAGAGACAGATTGGGCAAAAATGTTTTCTTGGTTTTATTACAGCTGATGCATTAAATTAAAACCTAACAACACATTAGTAATGGGAATGTATAAAAAAAAAAATAGGTTAAAAATAAAAATTCAATATATAGATATTTTTTAATATTCTGTTGAATTGTATGCAGACTCACAACTTTACCTAACATGCTTCCAACTTAATACGTATATTCTCTAAATCCATATATGTCATGCTTTAAATTACCATTTATTATAATAATGTGAGGCTCACCTATCACTTTAAATAGAAGTGCCTATTTCTCTTTCTATTGATATTTAAATCATCTTGCATTGAACAACATTGAATACCGAATTCAATTAAATTTTCATAGAATTAAAATAGTGATCGTCTAAGATGAAGGATTACTCACACTCAGTTATAATGCAAATTTGATTATCATAGACAAAATGCTTAAAATTCTGGAAACGAAGAAAGATTTTTGTCCCATTAGAAGATAAGGATTTAATCGAGGAATTATTATAATGTACTATTTATATTTAAATGCATTAAATACGAGATATTAAGCCTACTTTAAAAAACTAAACATAAGATGGAGTATTATAATGAATAATTTATCTTCAATAATAATATACAGATGACCTTTTATTAGCACATCCGCAGCATCATTTGATTACAAATTTTCAAGATTTTTTTTATTAATTTTTTTTAACATTGTAAATTATTCTAAAAGTTTTATATGATGAAAAAAATTATATTATCTTTAAAAAATTACCCATATTTTGGAAACGCTATTCATGATAGTAAAAACGTTATGCATAAAATGAATATAAAAAGTAATACAATTTTAAATGAAACATAACACCGGACATTACTTTCATATATCTTTAAGTATTTCACACCTTTTTTTTTTTTAGTTTGTTTTTTAAAAAAGTTACAAATAAGAACAAAATTGGGTACATAAATAATACTCTAATGGAATAAAAATGTAGCAAAACATTGTATAGATATTTTTCTAAATATATAAATAAATAAATAAATAAAAATATGAAATGCACTGTTTAAAACGGTTTCTTAAAAATGAGCTGAACTGTGTCAAAAAAGCTCCGAAACAATATATATTTAAATTCGAAAACTCACGTACTCATTTTTGAGTATATTGACATGTCAAACATGGGGATATTGGGATTCTTATTGGTCAACCCCATCTTTCAGAATGTCAATATACTCAAAAATGAGTACATGGGTATTTAAATTTAAGTATATATTGATTCGGAGCTATTTTGAGACAGTTCAGCTCATTTTAAGAAACCATTTTTAACAGTGTAGTTCCTTTTAAATGTACAATTAATGCAATTTATTGCAACTTAATTTAACTTGATGTATTCAAATAGAAAACTAAAAATCTAATGTATAAATTACATAATATATATATATATATATATATATATATATGAGAAAAAAGCAATAGTTTTTATGTTTCGTTTGTATGAAAGTAAGCTGCCTACTACAAAATATCGTGCTTTCATTTATATAGGCATTATAAAATAAATTTAAAATATTTTTTATTTCATTGGTTTTATTTTAATATAATTTAATTTGCCTGAAATTTCTAAAATTTTAATTTTGATTACTCATCTTCCATGCGTCATCTAATTTTTTTGTTTCTGTATGTCGTTCCAACATTTTCATACATATAATTTCTTTTACATATTGCATGCATCTATTTACGTTACTCATTTTGCTAATCTAAAATGAGTAAATGTGATTTAGGAATTTATTCATCAAGCCTGAAAGTTCATTTCAGAAAATTATGGAGTGAAAGGCTGATTTTTTATACCAACTATGTGAAAAATACCAGAGCTGGGAATCGAATCCGGGCCTTCCGCTTAACGTGCGGGTGCTAAAACCACTGAGCTACCCAGGCTGATTACCAGCTAGGCATTTCCCACATAACATTCGTTGGCAAAGTCACCGAGTCTGCAAACACAGCTGTATCAAGTGACATTATTAATTATGGCACAACTCTAATATACAATGAAATTTTCAATCTAATTTAGAAATTTATTCATCAAGCCTGAAAGTTCATTTCAGAAAATTATGGAGTAGAAGGCTGATTTTTTATACCAACTATGTGAAAAATACCATAGTCGGGAATCGAACCCGGGCCTTCCGCTTTATGTGCGGATGCTCAAACCATTGAGATGCCCTGGCTGATTTCCAGCTAGGTATTTACCACATAACATTCGTTGGCAAAGTTACCGAGTCTGCAAACACAGCTGTATCAAGTAACATTATTAATCATGGCGCAGCTCGAATAGACCATGAAATTTTCAATTTAATTTAGAAATTTATTCATCAAGCCTGAAAGTTCATTTCAGAAAATTATAGAGTGGAAGACTGATTTTTTATATCAACTATGTGAAAAATACCAATAAAAAATAATAGTTGGTATAAAAAATCAGCCTTCCACAGCCTTCCTTTTTCATGTTTAAAAATTAATAAGAATGATTTGTAAACTATCTGACATATTTTCGTTGTTGATGTTTATTTTTATGCAAAACATAACATAGAACAAAATGTATGAATTTTTAAATACGTTTTTTTAATTAAATATTTCAAATAAATAATTTCATAATATAAAGCTTGTTAAAGACATCACACCGAGAATAAATTCTGTAACTGACATCTAGAATCTAAATTGTGGCTCTAAAATAAATAGTTCCATGTCACCCTTTTAAGTTCTAGTCCCCTTTGAAAGCGTGCTCTAGAAACCCGTATTAAAATTCTAGAGAGTTTGTCTATATTATCGAGGTCAAACCTGTTTGAAAATATCTCGAAATAAACGCGACACAAGAGGTGTGTTTCGGCAACTGTAATCTTAGTTTATGACCCAATTCTAAAAAATCAAGCGAGAATTTCTCGCAATACAAAAGATTCCGAATATTCCGAATATTGTTTTACCTTCTAAAAACTTGTAGACAAGAATTTCTCGATCATTTTGTCTATTCAGTTTATTGGTGTGCCTTATGTACATAGCTCGGAAATCAATATATCTAATTAAGGGATTTAGAAAATGACCACTTATTCATTCTAGATGAAGGCGGTGTATTTTTTTTCTCAGTGCATTTTTTTTCTCATTATTATAGATTGTTTCTGATTAATAGTTGGATTTTTAATCTTTAATAAATGACAATGTGCATACAGAAGATTATATGCATATAGAAACGCGTGATTATTAAAAATAATGTGTTATAAAGGAAACAAAAAAAAAATTACAGGTTTTTTGGAAATAACTAATTTAAACTTACATAAGTGTAAAATTTCATTCATATGAATACCATTTTGTTAAAGTTTATTAAAAGAAAATTATGTTTTAAAATTTTCTGAATCAAGTACTTACTTTTTCTTTCACATAATAATGATACTATAATGAATTCTCAAAGATAAATTTATATAAAAAAGATGTTATATTATTCTAATATACGATGAAAATGGTTTCTTGAAGCTTAACACCTTTTTGGAACAATTACATAAATTCGATAAATCACAATCTTAACAATCAGGTTATAGAAAAATAAAATGGACTTCATTTTGACAATGATAAATTGAATTAAATGTAAGAAGCAAGAAGGAGAAAGTTTTAAACTGGCCATTTGAGGAATCACATTTCCCAAATTCTCCCTTTTATTTCATTTCCTAACGATGTCGTGATACGAAAGGATTATTTTATCTATTGTAAGGAAAAAAAATAGAATCGGAAGTGAAAAATATTTAATAGAAATATATTTTAGCTGGTAACTTTATTTAATAAGTATTTTCTAACTTAAAATGTTTATTAGGTTTTATTGTGACGCGATTTCAATATTTCACGTTTTATTAAATAAATAAAAGAAAGATGAAAAAGAAAATACTTAATGTTATCTTCTTACAAGGAAACATTCTAAAGGTATCGTCTTCAAAAAATAGTGAAAACAATATATGTGATTCTACTCTTCATAAAACACTAGGAAGTGAAAAATTATCGGCTGAAATGAATTACAGCGACCACAAAAAAATATCAAAATTAAGCATATTTTGCGATTTAGCGCTGTTAGGTGTTCAGTTCGTTAGCACCGAGATTGACGTGTATGAACAGAACTAACACCGCCTGTAATAATGCCTCCGAGCTGAGCTCTACGTCACGGAAGATCGGCCAATTTCATCCAATCCCCACGATCCAACATGTATCATAGGAAGTGTTGATTGCATAAAATCGGCCGATCTTCCATGACATAGAGCCCATCTCTGAGGCATTATTACAGGAGGTGTTGACAGAACCGTGTTTTGTTTCTCCGCCAAGTACTCAAAACCAATCGCCTAACAGTGAAATCGCCAAATAGGCTTAATTTTGATAATTTTTTGTGGTCGCTGTATTTCATTTCAGCCGATATTTTTTTCACTTTCTGGTGTTTTACGAAGATTAGAATCACATATATTTTTTTTTCAATATTTTTTGAAAACAACACCTTTTTAATGTTTCCTTCTTAGTTCTAAACTTGTGTATTGATTTTTTTTGTTTCAAAAAATTCAAATTTTATTTGTAGCACAAGAAAAAATTACCTGTGTCGTATATAAGAGTTTTTTTTTTTTTTTCTTTGTCGCATTTTCAGTACCTTAAATACAATATTGGAAATAATAAAATTTGAAACCTTAAAATTAAAAAAAAAGTTCTTTGGTAATATTTCGCCATTTTTGCATCGGTATACAAAATAATAGAATTTGAAACATAAAAATTTTCAAAAACTCTTTGGTATTATTTCTCCATTCTTTGCATTGATATAAGCTGTTACATATCATTTCAGGCAAGAACATGTCTAGTGGGAAGACTTTAGGAGATGTGCCACTGCTTACGATGAATTTTGTGCCATATACAAAGATACGTATATATATATATATATACATATATATATATATAGAGAGAGAGAGAGAGAAGTTGGGCACCAACTTGAGTCGCTTGTGTACTTCTAAGGAAGATGTGGGTTGTTGATTTCCACAGTAAAACGTTTAGTACCAAATGTAGCCGATATCGGGAGATTTTGGTTCTGCTATCGTATACATACTATGGCATTTGCAAAACTGTGTTAGATTACAAATGTTTCCTGCCATTATATCACAACCACGCTACAAACTTTCAATTAAACGGGTTGAGTTGGTCAGATTGTCTTTAATTTTACACTGTAGCAAAGATATAGGGCAGCTGGTGATGATCTGGGATTCAACTCCTAAAAGTTTCCAAAAACAAGTTTTCCCAATTTTCATCGTATGTGGAGATCTTTGTCCTATTAAAAAATTAACTTTAAATCAGCAGTTTTTTATATTTTTTTATGAGTTTTTAAATTTGTTTTATCTTAACCTGGCGTGATTTACTGGTAAAGCTCTTTTACATTAGAAATTGTAATGTCGTGGCGTTTCGTAAAGAGTTTATTAAGCTTCATAACTTACAAAAAGGTCCAATGTCTGTTGCAGCACTAAAAAAGGTATGATGAAAAGATTCAAAGAAACTGTATTACTAGGATTTAGAACCGGAAGAGGACAAAAAGCAGATATTGATGGTGCAATAACAGAAATTGCTACTGAAATGTTCTACCATTCACGAACTAGAAGTGGCTCGGGCACTCATGTAATAACTCGCTAAATGGACAATATTTGATACTGTCTGCAAAGACTTACGGAAAATACTCCTTTTCTGTCCGCATATGGTCCAACATATGCTAGAATTCAGAGTAAAAGAATATGAGAGATGTGACTTTCGAGATAACGTTTTTTGCCTGTATGGAAATCGCCAATGATTGGCCTTGGAAATTACTCTAGAGTAATGAGGTTAATTTTTATCTGAAGGGATTAGTCAATCGTACAAATGCTAAATTTCGACATCTGATTGGTCCACATTAATCCACTAATTTTTACTACATCATGAATAAATAACTACATGCTGTGAATTTATAGGTCATTTTAAAATGGGACAATATCATTTCTGAGAATATCACTTCCACTAATCCAATTACCCGTTGAAAAAAATTAGAATTTTAACTTTTTACGTAAATATGACCTACAATTGTTTGGATGAATTTGTGTTCAAATTCCAGATATTCCATAATGTCATTACACTTTTTTCATATGTTCTGCTGCACAAGTAAAAGTTAAGCGAAATTAATTAATTTTACAATCAGTGACACATTTTTATTTCCACATCTTTATAAACTTTAAAGATAGAGATTTTTATAAAAATATTCTTCATATAAAATATTCCCTTTTAGTAAATATATATGTTATCTTAGTTCTTTTGTGCTATTTTGTGTACGCAAAAAGTACAATTTAGGAAGTTATGTTTTGATGTTTAATGTATAAAATTTTATCTGGTATCAAACAAACACAAATTATTTTTATGCATTTTTCTTATTATAACACAGACATTATATTTTATTCTGCAATTAATCATTCTGTATTCTTTCTTTGCATTGTGATAAAGTTGATTATTATTATCATTATAATTATTATTAGTAGTAGTATTTGTAGTTAATAAAAGAAAAAAAAAATCCATTTACTTTTCAAAAATTAGAGATATTATTTAGGAAAAACAAGGAAGTAAAAAACTATAAAAATAAGTATGATAAATGCATTAAGTTTACAAAAGTTCCCTTGTGAGTATATTGAGGCATAATAAACTACATAAAAAGAATGATAAATGACGTGTCCTTTCAGTTATAAAAATTCCTTTTTTATAAATATAAATTAAAACATTTAAAGATCAAGGATATATAAAACTCAAATACGTATTAGACATTCATAATATAATTAATTAAATACTACAGAATATTCTAATTTTTATCTTTTTTTTTTTTTTTTAAATCTATCTTTAGTTAAAATAAATAATATAATTTTCTATACGAAAATATTATTATTATACTTCATATTTTAATTCATATTGAAATGTAAATAACTTGCCTCTTAATTAAATAATTTCACTATGAGGCCGAAACAGAGTAAAAACAAAAATTTATTCGTATTCTATCTTTCTAAGAATTAATCAAGTGATTATACATGTATATAAACTTTTAGATCGCCGGTTATCAAACAAAAGAAATTTCCTCTCCGTTGAGGATCGAAATTTGAATGAATGTGTCTGGACAACCTCGAAACATGTTTGTAGAAAGTTATGACTATTTCAAGGAGTTGCGTCTAGACCGTTGTTAATACCTTACTGTGAAGGTGTTCACATATATTTGGTTAAATTTTAATTGAATTTTTAAATAAAATAAAATCTAATGATAAATTAATGCATTATTGCAATAAAAAAAATAATTAAATTTTAAGTGAGATATTATATTTACATAATTTGTTCTTAGGCATTTGGAGAAAAAATTATTTTTAAATGTCGTTAAAAATTACACAATTTTAATTATACATACGACCTACACTATTTATTAACATAAAACAATAACACACATCATTCAGAAATCTAAATTGTATATGTTTTATATCTAAATCATAAATAAAATGTTTATCTTTTTAAATAGAAAAGTACTTTATTTTATGGGATAAAAAGAAAATAAAAGAAATAATATCTAACGGAAATTCTGCCATTAAACGTAATTATAAAAAAAAAGTATTCTCAAATAGTCATAAAACAAGAAAACTCACTGTCAGAATTTATATTATTGCAACACCGGATATAATTTATTTTAAATTACCCAATATTAATGATTTCAGTTCATAACGGTCATTTTCTCTAGTCAAACTGTCGCTTGGCGTAATGTTGAAGATTAAAGGGTTAATACAATTATAAACCGTCATTACAAATTCAAAAAATTAACATTAGTTTATTATCTAAAACAAAGAACTGAAGTTGGCTTTCATTTTGGCGAAAATAAGATAAAGCAAACATATGACTTCCCTTCCGGGGGTTCTCCCCGTGCGATAAAAAAAGCAGACCCACAGTTTTTGCTCTTTTCACGAGATTGTGAAGACGTAGTTTTTTTTGCTCTGCCCTCTCTCTCTCCCTTGATCACCAGAATTTCTGGGTTGATTGCGTTGCAAATAATTTTTATGTGTGAAGTTAGAATTGTCTTCATGTGATTTCTTGAATAACGAACATCTAATAAAAAAACTATGTAAAATTCTCAAGACTTGGATTATTTCATCTTTTCAACAACGTTTTATAGCAAACTTCACGGCCAATGGATAAGCTGCTTTCGTCTGGGGTGGATTTCTCCTTCACACCTACTGTACAGTTTTATTGCAGTATTAAACACTATCAATCTATATTTCAATTTTTTTCCCTCGCAGTTTCAGCGATTAATGCAAATAGAGTTACAAATGTTTCTTTTGTTTCACCTTATTTAATTACTTTAGTAGAATTAAAAAAAATTCTTTTCAGGATAAAATGAATGGATAACAAAGATTTATTAAATTAATTTTATGTGAAGAACCAATGCTTAAATAATTTTGCACATGTAAGACTAGATATATATTAAAAGTCTTTCTTTCTTTTTATTCATTTTTTTTAAGCAGCCTTTTTAATTTGATTACACTGGTGTTTAAAATTAAAGAAATAGCTTCTTTTTCCGTTTTCTTCTTTTGCAAATAACCTTCAAACAAATAAATACATGAACATAAAATTAGGATAGTATGTTCATTACCATATCATGAATCGAATTTTATATAATGTTAGCAAGAAATGATTTTTAAACCTATAAATATTCAATTTTTCTCAAAAGTGAGCTTTGGAAAAAATGAAAAATTTCAACAATTTTAGAAAAAAAAAAAAAAAGTTAATGTAAAATATTGTACGGAAGCATTACAGATAGATGAGTAAGCACAAGCCTTCAAATTTTAAACTAAATCCCAATTTTCCATTCTGTATTCATGTTTCATTTAGTTTTATAAAAGACATTTAAAAAAATATATAATTAGTAATTTGTAAACAATGAGCATCGACAGCATAATAAAAATGCGCGAAATAAATTTATAATGAACGTATAATCCAATTTTCATGTGTCTAGTCATATTAAAAAAAAAAAAAAAAAAAAAAAAAGCTTTACAAGTAGTAGAACTAGGAGTAGAACTTTTTGTAGTTACTAAGGAGCTGCAATTCGCTGTGACTATTGTAGAAACACAGGTGTACGGCGTTGCAGATAGAGGTCGGAACTATTGTAGGATCACGAGGTACTGCACTTAGAGGCTGGAACTATTGTAGGATCAGAAGGTGCTGCACTTATACACTGGAACTATTGTAGGATAAGGAGGTTCTGCTATTAGAAGTTGGAACTATTGTATGATGATCAGGAGGTGCTGCTTCTAGAAATTGTAACTATTGTAGAATTGAACGCACGTGTTTTCAACTTAATTCCCTGTTAGTAATTTTGTTTTCTAAAATAATTAAAATGTTTCTTTTTTCTTTTTTTTTAGATTATTTTTGAGAAAAACTGAATAATTATTAGTTAAAAAATTATTACTTATTCAATTTTTTTTTTTTTTTTAAAGATTACTTTTGAGAAAAACTGAATAATTATAATTATTTTTCATGACCGAAATTTTTGTAAAAAGCATTTCTATGAATTTTTGAAATATAATACTTCTATAGTTTTTTAGTTTTTAATTGATTCGCATTCGGATTTTATTTTTTTTCTTAAAGATAAAGAAAATATTTATTCAATCGACATTAACAACGCGTTGATAGTAAATTATAAGAAGCACTTTACTCTATTACTGTGTATACATTCATTAAAATGCAAACTATAGCAAAATAACGATCAGTATCAATTTTGAAATATTAATTTACATTAATAATATCAGGTTAATACATAATATGAATGTAGCAAATATTTATATCATTTAAATTTTAAGAAAAAAAAAGTAATTTATTTACTAAATATATGCCGATTTTGTTAATTTAAAAAAAATGTTGCAAATTAAAGTAAAATATAAAAGAAGAAAAAAAAGTTATAAAACAATACTTAATATTCTTAATATACTTAATACTTAATATTCATAAACAATGCAAATATAAAAAATATTTGCTATAATACGGTTAATGTTAATGAATACAGAACATTTGATAAGAAACATGGATGAAAATCTACAGTAAGTTGATAAGAAAGCAAAAATTCTTTAGCACATCTTAGACTTTTTTATTGTATCTTTGCAGCTATATCGGAAGAAAAAGCTAAGTATATAGAAAAAATTTAATAAAGATGAACGATTTATTGCTCCGTATTTTACATTATAAGAATTATTGTTATAACATTAGGTTTAAGTAATTTGTTTCAAATAAGAATATGAGTAATCTGGCAACATAAACATTTATCAATTTTTTTTCTTTACGTCTTTTTTACCTCATTATCTTTATAGGTGAAGTAAAAATAATATTTGCTTAAGTCTACGCTGAAAACAAACAGCTTATTATATTAATCGATAGAAACAATTTGTTTTTTGTAACATTTTTAAGATAAACAGTTGCTTTTTTCTTTTTTTCTTTTTTTTTTTAATTGGAGAAAATTATTATATTTCACCTTTTATATAAAGTGCAATGAAATCAAAATAAATTTCAGTCTGTTGTTATTAAAATATATAGTGTATGTTTATTCTGGTTGAAATTTTAATATAACCTATAAATTTTGGAAAGAGTTGTGTTTTTGGTTTGAAAAAAAATATCGCACTTTATGCTAAATATAAATACTATATTGCAAAATATACTGGTGCATGTATATTAGAAATAACTTTTTTTTTCTACAACAGAATATTTACATATTTACATATTCGCATTGATACGCATTAAATATTAATTAAGAATATTTTTTACAATGTGGAAAATTACGTACGACAATATATTATCTTACGCGGTATACACCATATCTTATACAACTATACGACAGTATATTTTTATAAATAAAAGTACACTTTCGATTTCATTTTTTTTTTTCAAATATTTATAATAATCCTTGACGAAGAATTACCCAACAAATTTGAGTGCGTGTTGTAAGTTATATATATTTACGAAAATGTTTAGTATTGAAGACGAAAATAAATGGGTCCAACAACAAATAAATTACAGAAGTAAAAAAATAAGGAAAACACAGAAATAACAGAAGAAAAGGACAAACAGCTTAAACAGATCAAACAGAAAAACAAAAGAAAAGGAAATTGCAGAAATACAAAAATACAGAAGTAAGAAAATACAGAATCTTTCTGTAAAAGATAATTCTTGAAACGCACACTGGCTGTACCATGCTATTAAAAGACATATTCAAATTATCTGTATTCGTTTGTACGAGACTAGCGCGTACAATCGGTAACAAAAGTATCCGCACACTAGCAAAAATTCCTATTTAAAAAAAAGTAGTGTAAATACTGTTTTGTTAAATAAATCCTTTTCGAATCATGTTCTTAAACTGACTAAGAACATGATTCGACGAGGATTTATTTAACAAAACTGTATTAACTCTATTTTTTTTAGATAGGAATTTTTGCTAGTGTTCGGATACTTTTGTGACCGACAGTAAATGCATGGAAATTTGAAGGTTTCTTGAAAAACTACGAAAATAATATAACAACCCCCTTTTTATTATATCAAGTAAACCTAATGCATTATTAAAGCTAATGCTGATTTTTTTAGGAAACTTGACGTGGTACATTAGAAATAAAGTACTGCAAAAATAACATAAAAATATTAAATATTTAACAAAATATAAGGATTTTTATTAAAAACCTCTTAATTTTCTATACACAAGCGGCAGCAAAATTTTATTTGCATAATTTATTAGCTATTGAATTAATAATTAAATACCAAATAAAGAAACTAAGTAATAGTTGAATAATAAACAAAAATTATGGAATTATGGAATGAGCATCATTTATTG